>NDGM010606969.1:0-22384 GCA_002564305.1 Octomys mimax
TGTTTTTTCTCTCCATGTGACTCTCCTCAGGCTCACTTTACATCATCGAACACATTCCTCTGTAGCTCCATAATCTTGATCAGAAAATTTGGAGCAGACTGAGTTATATGTTGTTACAGTACCGGTTCTCCTATGTCCCGAGTCTTCACTGACCTTGAAAGGCTAGGGGCCAAAATGTTGGCTAACCATCAGTTTCTGTTTTTAGCAGACTGGATGTGAGGTGCATGTACAAAAGAAGTGTGGAGGGCAGTGTGCTTGTGTGGGGGATGGGCCAGAAGGAAAGCATGGAAGAAGAGTAACAATCTAGGGTGGTTTAGAAAGGCGCTGTGCACCCAAGGGAGAAGGCAGAGCTGAGCAGCAAGAGGCGTGCTTAGCGCCTCACTGTCTGTGGCCAAGAGCCAGTGGCTCAAAGCACGGGCAGCTCAGCTGCAGTGGCACTCGAGCAGCACCACCCTGGACCCAGATCTATCTGCTGGCTTACCTGTTGTGAATTTAGCCGCTGTGGAAGCAGCCCCCAGCCTGCACTGCCTTCCCCAACTGGGCAGTGAGCTTCATTCTGAAAGGGGAATTGAGATCTGCCTTTTGGCATTTTCAGAATTTTGTTTTACAGCTAATCAAACAGACATTAACCACCTGGGAGCCCAGGAGCTGACTTGCTTGAAGCAGCCGCCTGACACCTTGACCTTTCCGAGGGTACAGATGGAGCACGGCAGAGCAACTTCGGCAAGAATCATTTAAATGGCTTAATCAGAGGCATTTTAGCAGGCTGAGACTCAAGAGGGGCATGCCATGTGGGAGAGAAGTTTGCACATAGTGGAAGAAAGCTCAAGAGAAGACAGAGATAAAAGGGTAAAGGGAGGGAAGAGAAAAGATTGGTTGAGCCAGAGACAAACAAAAAGGGGAAAGAGGGAAAAGATGGGAAAGAGAAATAAAAGGAGTTAAAACGTGGAGTGTGTTCACCTGAGCTCACTGATTCATACCCACGGTCCATGTGACCATCACGCACTTCAAACGTGGGCCAATACAAAAGCGTCCATTGCTTCCACTATTTTCTTGCTGCCTGTGCATATGCACCTGGCATGAGGAATCTCACCTCAGACCGAGGTCCCTCAAGGGCAGTTACAGGCTCTGGGCTAAGATGTTAGTTCTCAGCTGCAGGAGACTTTTCTAGAATCTACTGCTGGCAAGTCTGAGCCATTGGCTGGCCCCAGTGCAGACATACAAGCTGCCAGGCAAAGGATGATATCTGTGGTTTTCTTTAACGTACCAGCCATTACCATCTCCATCAACAGTGGAGCTCTCTTTCTCTCTTTTTAAAATTAATTTTATTGAGAAACAAATACCAATGTGACAGTTATAAAACAGAAAGACAGTGGCTTAGGTCCTGCGAGCTGGAGCCTCCCATAGGAAGGGCAGAGGAAGCTGAGGTGAGCCCCCCTATAAAGGGATAGGTGTCAATGAAGAAAGAACGGTGGAAGGAAAGAAGAAGGTGGAAGCGAGTGAGACAGAGGAACACGGGGAAAATGCCGTGGGTACTAGGATGTGTGACAGAAAAGGAGAGAGATGAAGTAGAGGGATTTTACAGCGGATGTGTCAGGAAGACCTGGAGAGAATAAGACTGCGCTAAAAGCTCTGGGAAAGGGAAAGAGGAGGAAAGTGACAGTTCCAGACAGGGAAGAAGGGGAAAATCAGAGAAGTAACAGGCAACACGACCAAGAGACAAGTGACTCAGAAAGACAATGAAGCAAGAGTGAGCACCTACAAATACTGTGGTGGTCAACACAGGAGAGCAGACATCTCTTTGACAAAGTGATTTCAGAGTAAGAGGTAAGGTTGCCGAACCTGACAGTCATTCTACATATATATATATATATATATATATATATATATATATATATATATATATTTTGTCCTGCTACAATGCTGCATATGGTTAGATTTCTAGACTTATGTGTAAACATATACAATTCTTTATTTCTATTTTTAAATATATTTTAATTTAAAAAGAATTTAGCACATTCTTTAGGGACTTAAAGTTTAACATACTTTGTTCTGTAATGACTGTACTAGTGTAAATTCACCCCAAGAGTACACAAGGGTTCCCTTTCCTTCTTATCCCTGCAAGCCTCCTTATCTCTCAATTCTTTTCAACAGCCATTCTTCCACTAAGAGGTGGTATCTAATTGTGGTTTTAATTTACATTTCTCTAATGATTAGCAATGACTTGCAGGTTTTCATGTATCCGTTGGGCATCTGTGTATTCTATTTCGAATTATATCTAGAAGGGTCCTGTGTCTATTTTAGAAGGACTCTTACAGCTTTTGGTATTGAGTTGTTTCAACTAATGCCCAGAATATATTTCAAATACTGACTCCACATTAGCTTGACTTTAGAATTTTTCTCCGGTTCTGGTTTGTTTCTATACAGTGTTGATCATTCCCTGTGTCGCATACAAGCTTTTCAGTTTGATGGAATCCTATCTCTCTTTTTGGACTTTTTGCTTATCTTTCTTATACTTTTAGGATTAAATCAGGAGATTCATTGCCTAGACCCATGTAGCAGTATATTTCCTCCCATATTTTCTTCTAATAGTTTTATAATTTCTGGAGTTACTTCTGAGCCTTTAATGCACTTAAGTTGAGGATTTTTTGTCTGATGTGAGAGAAGTCTATTTCTTCAGCACATGGACAGACAGACAATTTTACAGTTTTAATTGAAGAGACTACTCTTTTTCCATTGGATGTTCTTGATGCCTTTGCCAAAAGACCTTTTATAGAATTTGTGTGGGTCTGTCAGGAGTCTCTGTTCTAATCTGTCTATACTAATGTTGTGTCAGCATCAAGCTATTTACTTATTTATTTATCATTTTATGTATTTGGTACAGGGTCTCACTATGCAGCTCAGACTCAGCGATCCTCCTGCTTTCAGCCTTCCCAGTGCTGGGATTACAGGTGTGCGCCATCACTCCAGAACTCGCTCGCTGACTCAGTGCACCTCTGGGGGTTGGGGGTGGGTGCAGCATGCAGGATGTGAGATCAAACCCTGGACTATGCACTTGCCAAAGCAGGTGCTTAGTCTGCTGAGGTATCTCACTGCCCCCATCAAGCTATTCTAATTGCTTCATAGTATAATTTAAAGTTAGGTAGTGTGATGCCTTGTATTTTGTTCTTTGGATTCATGGTTGCTTCAGATTTTTTTACTGTTGTTATTTAATACACATTTAGGCTTTTTTTCTATTTCCATGAAAATAACAGCAGAATTTAGAAGAGATCATAATTAATCTATAGGCTTCTATGGGTAGTAAGCAAAAAAATGTTCACCATATTAATTATTCTAACCATGAATACAGGACATAGTTCCATGAATTTGTGTCTTATTTACTTTCCTCCATCAATGTTTTCTAGTTTTCAGTGTATAGGTCTTTCCCCCATGGTTACATTTCATTCTAGGAATTTCATTTTTTGTATCTATTATAAATGAGATTATGCTCTTATGTCTTTTTTAGATAGTTTATTATTACTAATTTTGGTGTTTTATATCCTAAAATGTCATTATATTTGTTTACTAGTTCTAATAGTTTTTTATACAATCTAAATAATTGTGTATATATTAAATATATCCTAAGCAAACAGAAACAATTTCATGTTTTTCATTCCTATTTGGACACTTTTATCTTTCTTTTCCAAGGGCTAATTGCTCTTTTAAGGACATCCAATCCTACGTTGAGTAAGAATGGATAGAGTGGGCACGTCTTCTCTGTTTCCAGGAGACAGGCTATTAACTTTCTACTGTTGAGTACGATGTTATATATGGGCTTTTTACAAATGGACTTTATTACGCAGAGATACGTTCTGCTTCTACCTAATTTGGTAAGTTTTTTAGCACACCATGATATTAAATTTTGTCAAATGGCTTTTCTTCATCTAATGAGACGATCATTACCACACTGTGCAAAACAGACATATTATGGAGTTAATGCAAGTATTCACCAATAGACAAATGCATAGAAATCGTGGTGTATGTACATAGTAAGATTTTACTACTCAGTCTTTAAAAAGCAGGAAATTTTTTCACTTGTGATATAGATGGAATTGGAAAACATTATGATAAGAGAAAAAAAAGACACAGAAACAATATACTGCATGTTCTCACAAACATATGTGGTCTAAAATAACTGAACTCATAGCAACGAAGTGTAGAGTGGTGGTTACAGGGTCTAGAGGACATAGGAATGAGGAGGTGGGAGTCAAAGGTAATCGGATGGTGTAAAGTCTTGGTTAGAGAGGAGAAATATGTTGGGCTATTTTTAGTTTTATTGTACAGTATGATTAATATGCTCAATAATAGATTATTGTACATTTAAAATTTCCTAAGAGCAAATTTCAAATGTTCTAACTACAAAAATATGTTAAATATATACAACAGTGGATACATTAACTAGCTTGATTTAATTATTCCATTTTGTATTCATAAATCATAATATCACTTTGTACCCCATACATTTATACAATTATAAATTGTCAATTTACAATTTTTTTTAGAAGTGAAGTAAGTCTGGGTTGCAGGGAAGTATCGGGTGCTCCCCGTGAAGGCAGGCCAAAGATAACCTCTGTCTGCGGCTGGCAGCGGCCTGAGTGCAGCCTGTCACACTACCCGAGAGCAAGCAGCGCCTACGTCACAGCTTCAGCTAGCAGCTCCACTCTGGACGAGAGGCAGAGAGAGCGGAGAGTAAAGGGCACCCATGAGATGAGACTCCGGGAAGAGGGCAGGGGCCTGCACCCAACCCCTCTTTGGTCTGAGTTTATAGTTAACCCTGTAAAGGCTGGCTGATCACTCAGATTCCACAGCTGGGGACTTCTGAGAGAATCGGAAAGGAGGATGAGTTTAGCTTCTACTTTCCCAGCGCCAAGTCCTTGGCCGGCACAGTTTAGAAGAGGCAGCCTCTGCTCCCGACGCTTCCCCATGGGGAGGGCAAGCTGTGTAGGGGGCTCTAGCTCTTGTCTTCATTTCACACTGCAAGGTGGGTATTTGCATGTCTTAGCAAAGCAGCCCTCTGAGAAGAAGAGGAAAGTCGTGGTATAAGAACTGGTGGAGACCAGGAGGCAGGATATTTGATGGTGGTCAACTAGGCTCTGACCCCAGCTGGCAGTGTGACTTCAGGCAGGTCCTTTCACCTCCCTAGATCTCAGTTTAGCAAGGGCTTGATAATTTTCAGGTTATTTCAGAAGCTTTCAGTCGATGAATAAAGTGTCCTTGCAGTTGGCTTAGGCATGTTCCTGATGTCCCTTGTCTCTTCAGCTCTCTCATTTTGCTTCTGTAGATGGTGCCAGTTTCCATGATTAGTATGGTGGAGCCACACAGTGTTGGATCAGCCAGAGCTCCATCGAATCCTGGTTTAATCACGGATCACCAGGAGGACCCATGGGCTTGGGCCGTGACTCCCTAAGCCTGACTCTTGGTGTTCTCCTCAATGGAATGGGAGCCATGCTAGCTTTCTCACAGGCTCATCACAAGGCTCAGAGGCAATGCGTAGAAGAAGCACAGGAAAGTTGAGACGCTCTCTGTAAATAACGATGTCCCTGCGGTCCTTATGTACTTAGCTGCTAGGACCAGGGACGTCTTCCAGCAGGGGCAACATGCTGCAGGCACCATTCTTGAACAGCAGAGATACAACAGCAGGTTAATGCTATAGAATGACTCTTTCCCCAGATAGCCAAGAGGCCTGAAAGATGCCACTGTAGTTAACAGTCTTGAAAAAACAAAAGACTTCCTCAAGCAAGCTTGAGGAGACATTGATTTTAATATATTAAGTGCAGAACATTCAAACTCGTGCCAGGGTCTTATGTGCCTTTATCTCCAAACAGAGCCTGCAGCAAACACCACTTCTTCAAGTAGTTTGGCCAAAGCACATTTTCCTCCCTAAGGAAATACTCAGCTCTGGGGCACCCATGCCATCATGAATACCACCTCATACACGGTGGCACACGTAGAGCCTCAGCTTGCTTACTCAGCCATGGGCTGGTGATACAGAGACACAGGAATCCACATGCGCAAGCCCATGGGTCCCGCTGGTGATCTCAGGATGCTCTCAAAGCCATAGTCTTTCTCTCTGACTTTCCACCTTCTCTAGGCTCATCTCCCAAATATCCTCACAGTAGATTACTACTCTGTGGCCCAGAGTTCTTGTCTTGCTGTCTCCTACAACCTCAGAAACAGTATCTCCTCCCCCACACTCTTTTTAAAGCTCTCTTCTGTTAGTAAAGTGGGCAGTTGGCAGCCTGGACTTGAAGGAAGAAGCCAACGTCGGCCAGCGTGATGTGAGCGTGCCATTTGCCTGTGGGTTTGTAAGAAGCTCAGCAAATAGGGAACTTGCAGGATTTCTTTCTTTCTTTCTTTTATTTTCTTTTTTTCTTTCTTTCTTTTTTTTTTGCCTGGCTCAGGTTACTTTAAGAGCGGGTGTGGTAAGGCACGTGGAGCTGGGGATTGAACTGCTGTCCCCTGGGCCTAAACAACTAATTTGAAGATAACATCATGCAATACTGCAACCATTGTTGAATTCCTATTACTTTTAGTGAAATTTTGTACCTTTTCTGCTACTGTTTTTCTTATTGCTATTTTGTATTCTTTAATATATATATATATATATAAACTTGCTGTAAGATGTCTGTCTAAAACAAATGAGAAGTGAGCTGCAGGCGGCAGGTAGGGAAGCAAGTAGAAAGGCTGGCTGCAGACACATTCCCAGCATTTTGTAAGATGGGGACAAATGCTAAAGGTGAGGAAAAGAAGGCACAACAACAGAGTGGACAGGGTGCCCTGGCCAGCCAAGAGGGAACATGCGAGGGCAGCAGCAGGCCATGGCCTCTGGAGTCAGGGCAGGCTAACACAGTCCACTGGAGAGGACCTTCAGGGTCCCTCATCATCTGCGCTGTGCGGGCAGGAGGGAGCTGAGGTGTGTTCCTTACTCTCAAGACATTATGCTGTCATGTTCATCTGGAGCTCTTCTAGGGCCTCCTTACCTTCGTTCTGCCTTTCAGCTCTGTCTCTTGAAGTAGCCAACGAATTCTAAGTCCAACACATGAAGAGCAGGCATGGCATTCCACAGAGCATTTTCATGGTAGCATCAAATTAGTGGGGAAAAGTTTGCAATGGGAAATGCAGAGCCACCTGGGAGATGAGCAGCACAGGCATCTGGCCCAGGTTCTCCTTCCAGGGAGGATGTATACAAAGCCCAAAGCCAGTGAGGGATGGTGGTTCCCACACGTCCTATTCTTTCCTCCTAAATCCAGCTATCCACATATACGCATAGAAGCCTGCGAATGAAGGGCAATGCGGATGGTACTTAAGCAGCTTTTCTTTTACTCTGTCTTCAGGCCAACCCTCCCACATGCAGCACCAGCATGAGCCCAGGAAGACAGGTAGCATCTTACGTAAAAGCATCAAAGTGCATCCTTCCTTCAGCAGAACTACTAGACCCTAACGTAGGGGAAAAATCGAGACCCAAGGGGCAGGTTTCCTCTGACTCCAGGACACTTGCTGGGTCTGACTCATTGTAACCACTCTTCGACACTCTCAAAGGCCAGGGAAATGGGGGTCAAAGCCCCACACCCTATTAAAATGAGGTCAACTGATAGGAAAACCTATTATCATAAGTGGACCCCACTGCGAGAGCAAACTTCATCAAATGTTCCCTTGATGAAATCACTTATGGTTTGAGTGACATGGGCTGTCTGGGGATCGGGATGTTCTTCGTTTAGCTTACAGTGGCTCTAAGCAGAGACTCTTCCAGTCATCTTGCAAGAACAAAGACACACCATGTATGAAGGAAGGCACTTTCATGCCAGGGCTCAATTATTTTGATGGTACTCATACATGAAGGACTGGTCTGCCACATAAAAGGATAAACTTGACTCATTTGTAGAAAAATAGATGAACCTAAAAGAATACTGGGAAGTGAAATGAATCAGACACACAAGTCTAAACATCACAAATTTTGTTACACAGGAGACCCAAAATACAAATAGAGAGCACCGTTTTCAAATGGGAAGGGGATTGGAAGATGGTGAGAGGGGACGGCTGGGAGGAGAAGGGGTTGGAAAGAGCACTGGGATGCATATGAGTGCCCACCTGCAAGCACAGATGGATAGGAATAAAAACTGGAAAATGCACAATGACCCTCATGTATGGTCGAGCCAGCCAGACCAGAGAACAAGGTAAGAGAGGACAGGGTGGAACAGCTGAAGCCCCAGACTCTCAAGTGCGAGCGATGGCAGCCAGCTTACCTTAGAAATACATAAAGACAAACTTGAGGAACACTTTCATGGAAAATATGATTTAATGAATGATTAGTATATATTAGAAGAAAAACTAAAAGTAGGTCCTCTGGAGATAAATATATACCTACATATAAGTACAGTAAGTACAGTAACAGTAAGCAGATAGGATATAATTAAAGAGAATGTTACATGAAAGTAAATGTAATTTATATAAATATGCATTATTTATTGATTTATTTATTTAAATAAAAATACCAACTGAATGTTTTAAAGGGAAGTAAGCCACAGCTACAGAAATACTCAACTGAAGGACAAGTGAGGCAAAACTGTTAGTAGAATAAGAAGAGAAGAAAACAGCAGATGGGAACAAATGTGGAAGGGGCTCGCAGCAGAGAGACACACGGCCCTCGACAGGAAGGAGCCCTGCAGCAGAGGGGAAGGCGAGGGCTGGCGTTGAAGGGATCGCGGCAAGGAATTTTCCAGAACCAACCCAAATCTGCAATCTACAGTTTAGAATACCAAAAGCATATATACTATGGTGATTCTGCAAGAAAGCAAAGACAAAAACATCTTAAAAGCAAGAGGGGTCACTGGAGGTGGGGAGAAAGGTAGAGGTGACTGGTGGAAGCGACAGTCGGGGGGCAACTGGTAGCCCCACACTTCAGCTGGCTGCAAAATGCTCCAGGAACCTTGAAGAAGAGTTCCAATCTGAAAATACTAAACCCATGATAAACACCTTCCAGGAGTCAGAGAAAATAAGATATTTTCATTAAATAAAACCCAAGAAAGTCTGCCACTCTCCAGTGCACTAGGAGGAATTCTACAACAGCTTCTTTGGGTAGAAGAAAACCAATCTCAGGAAGAAGGTCTTGGCTCATGGAGAAGAGAACCCCAACAGGAGGAGTGGGTGGCCCAGGCTCTGTACACCCTGGGGCTGTGAAGCGGTGTCAGGAGGGGCCTGCTGCCAAGGGTGCTGGCGAGGTAGAGAGGGGCGGGCAGTGAGCGCTTCTTGGCCAGCGTGGGCCGGCCGGCCGCGGGCTCCTCCCCACCAGCGCTGCGCATCGCACTCGGGAGCCTGCTCGGCCCCTGGTGTCTCCGCCTTAGTCTTAGCATAACCCATTACTCCATAGGATTCTAGGGAGCATTTCTGGTGGGCCGGAAAGGAGTGCTCCAAAGAGAAGAAAGGACTGAGGAAAAGCCACGTAGAAGGGAAACCCCACCACTCACCTGAGGCATCAGGGCTCCACAACTGTCCAGCTGCCTCTGGGCCTCCCACCTTGCAGCCAGGAAATGCCCGGGGCAGGCAGGTGGAGGTACAGCTACTGTGTACCGGGTCTCTGGCTGCCCAGACTCCTCAGCCAGCGAGAGCTCATCCCCATTTGTCCCGAGGGCTCCGCCCACCAAAGTGGACAGTCCTGTCTTTATGCGGGAAGCCCCGCCCCTCTGCTCGGACCTACACTCCCAGCTCCCATACCCTCAACTAACAGCTCGTTCCCACATGCCATCTGTCACACAGGTCACGCACAGCCAACAGACTCAGATGCACACTTCTAACTGACACACCCTCACAACTCACACACATGCTTCCACACACATTCATCCTTACACAACTCTCTGTCACACAATCTGCTCCCATGCACACACAGCTCTCACAGATCTGCACTGCTCACAACCCCTCCCCCACAACCCCTTCCAGCCCTTGGCTCATGGTGGCTGCTCTGGCTGTAGGCCTAGGGTGGGCTCCGGGAAAGGTGTGGAGAGGAGAGGGAGCATCTTCTCTGGAGTGCAGCTGTGCACAAGGACTGACACTGACACGGGGAGCCACTAGGAGGTCCTAAGGTCCTCCCTGCAGTGATGAGAGGACTTCCCAGCTACAGAACCACTGTGGTGAGGTGGCGCAGCATGGCCACGAGGAGCAGCAGTGTCTGACACCCTCTTCTCAGAGCTCTGACATTTCCCCTGGAGAAGACGTCGTGGATGTCACCCTCCCCTGGGCACTGCCCATATGGCTGAGGTGGACGGCAAGACTGCCCAGGGGCTGGGGAGAAGCCCGCGCAGCAGCAGCTGCAAAGTCTCTGTGTTCGTTGGCTAACACACATCTGCCTCCCGGCACTGCCGGGCACACCGAGGTTACCATACTCAGCTGAGGCTGCTTTATTTTGACCCAATGCCTGGTGGAGCACAGAGGGCCACCAGCTTTACAGGATGGCCACGTCAGAGGCGGGGCCATTTGCAGACACTTGCTTCCTAGGTCCCCTTACCATGGCCGCGCTGAAAGACCTAGGGCCTGAACCAGAGCAGGGGCCAGACCCGGCCTGTCCTCCTTCAGGGAAGTGGGAGAGGCAGCGCCTCTGCTCAGGCAGCTCCTGGTGCTCAGATGAAAGGCCATTTTAAATAACAGTCATGTATTAAAGCAAGGGGAAAGAAAAAAAAAACCTCAAGGGCTATAGCACTGCCACAGTTTTAAATTATAGTGTAGGAGGATAAAAATAAAAGAGAGAGAGAGGAAGACAGAGCAAGGGAAAAATTGCCATTGTTTTATGAAGCAGATGGGAAAGTTCAGGGGATCAGAAAAAGACTATGATTATCTCAACTCCACAGTGACAGCCCCAGAGAAGGATGCGTGGTTCTCCCCTGTCTCTCCCTGGGAGTGGGACACTGGTAGAATTTATTTTGAATGCAGTTTAAGGGCAGGAGCTTGGAGCAGCTAGAGTAGAATTAAAGACTCAGCAGACATGCGTCTTTCGAGGGCACCCTCTCTTCATCTTTGTACTATTTTCTCCCACCCTCAGACGTGAAGGACCCTAGAATTTAGGAGCTGGAAATAGCCATTTTCTGGTGATTAATTTTTCCAAACTCAAGGTCAAGAGCATCCAGGTGGTAAAGTTCAATATGATGGCAAGACTCAGCTCCAATTTCAGGTCCAGTAAAATCAGGGGATGAGAGAAGGAAAAAAAAAAAAAGATGGAGCAAGAGAAAGAATCTGGGAGAAAGAAATGGAGGCGAGAACTGGCAATGTGCAGCAGGCTGGCGCCTTTGGTCTGCGATGAAGGCCTTTATCTCTCAGCCCAGCACTCTCCAAAGCCCTTCTGCTTCTTGACTTCAGCCACTCTTGATCCTACTAAGCTTTTCTTCTGCATCTACAGCATCACCTGAGTGTGCACTTTTGACCATAATTATATATTTTTAATCATTTAATCAATTAAATATTACTGAAAAGAAGAAGCATTCACTAGGAACAGGAAACCAACATTTCCTGGCACTTACATTAGGTGTCACTTTAGGTTTTCTACTACACATTACTCTACACTGACTTTTGACCAAATGCTAGCAACTGGAATTCGTTCTCCCATTTTACGGATGAGAAGACCAAAGGCCAAGCTGGTTGCATGGCCTGTGGACGGTGATGTTGTTGAACCCCAAAACTGAGCAGTTGTAATGCCCATGATGCCTCTCCCGAGTGAAGACATGTGTGAGATGGGCCGAGCGCCATCCCCCAGGCAAATCACGTTATCTTTCCGGGCAGCTGCAATGCGAGTGGTTGACAAATGATGTGATGATTTCTGGGACTAAAGTGTGTATCAGGTTCACAGGGATAAGGAAAAGATTTGGGGACCAAACCTAGCCCCCCAAAGAGCTGCACAAATGAGGGGCCTTTCAGCTGACGCAGAAAGGCTTCTGGAAAGAGGTTAAAGTTTCCGGGGGGATAGGAGGACATAGTGGTGCTCCACTCAGAGGAGGCCCCCATGGAGGTGAGCACTGGGACTTGGCCCGGGAGGCTACTGTGTGGGGTGACTCCGGGCCAGAGGGACGTCTCCTACTCACAGTGCTGGTTTAAATCTCAAGGTGTCTCTTAGTGGTTAAGGTGAGTGAGACGCAGTAAGTCCAAGGAGGGGCACTAACTATGTGCTAGAGAGCTGGCCCCTGGACAGTGGCCCCGCGCAGAGAGGACGTTGCGTGGTAAATCGTGCGTCCCTGACCGCTTTGCTGTCTAGGTCCAGCTCAGTGTGCACTTCCTCCACCCACCCACTGCCCTCGGCTCCTGGGTTTCAGAATTGAAACCATCCCCATCACCAAAGCAAAACCACAGGAAATATCAGAGAGGGAGTCGCAATGTCAGCTGCGGGAACGCGGCGGGAAGCACACCCTGAATCAGAACAGATCGGGGTTTCCTTCAGTCTCCACCAGGGCTGCGACACTGCGCACACTGGCCTCTTGGAGCACTCGCTTGAGCTACTGTTGCTACAGGCTCCCTCTCCAGGAAGAAGGGAGGCGGCTGCTCCACTGGGCCCTGAACTTCCACTCGAAGTGGCCGAGGGTCGTGGGTGTGCTTGTCTGTGGAAGCACTGGCGTGGGCCCACACCTGCATGCTCTCCGTGGTCCATCTGCCAGCCTAGGAGGTGTCCCCGCCTGGAGGAGGGGCAGCGGCTTCCTCTGCAGGAACCAGCACTGTGTCTGCAACAGCAGACAAGTTGGTGTCTGTGCAGACCACGCGGGGCGCAGCCAGCTTCTCTCAATCGCTAACAGGCAGTGGGAGGCTATGGGCCTGAGGCGGTGAGCCTGCCTTGCTCTGGCTCGACTCCCTGTTTGCCACAGTTCCCTCCAGCCTGGGGCTGCTCTTATATCAAACCCTTGCAGGACTGGAGACCCAGCCCTTGGGGAGGTAGGAACCTGACAAAGCAGCTAGATGGCTCAGGTAGCCAAGCCCCCGAGTCTCGCCTGTGTTCGGCCTGCCTCCCATCCCTGCAGCCCCTGCAGCACTGCTGATGCTCTGGGGGGCTTGGGGTGGCCCCAGCTGGGAACTAACCCACTTGCAGTATCCGAAGAGGAGCTAAAGGGTACCATGGGAAGTCAGTAGTCAGGCTATGGGTGAGTGCAGGTGGAGGCAGACACCTGAAGGACCGGTGATGTCTGGAGGTGACTGCTGTCCATTTGAGTCAGCTGTGGCAGGCATGGCTTGGTCTTAGGGCCGAGCCTCTAGGCCACCCTGCATAGAAGGTGGCATATCTCACAGAGGTCTGCATACAAAAGAACAGAGACGGGCATTGACTGCGGTCACTCCCAGCCTGCAGGTGACCCACAACATATGGCGTTCTTTTTGCAGTATCACTGATGTAGCTAAAAGGGCAACATGCACAACAAGTTCTACTTTTTCCTTCTCATACCATCTAGCAGTATGTGCTTGACCTAGCTGTGCTGCTTCGCTATGGCCTCTCTGGCTTGTCCCCAGCCCTGCACAGCTTGCCCTCCACATTTCCTCTCTGCACTTGACCTTCCTTAGCCTTCCACCTGCCTTTGAGATGTTACTGGCCCAGAAGTGCTCATTTCCTGTCACTCCTGACTCCTCACTGCTTAGTGACATGTGTCCCCTCCTCCACCACCGCTCCTGTGGGTGGTCATGGACGGCAGACTTTGGGCCACATAGCATCTCAGAAAATCTTCCAGTCCTGCTCCAGCAAGCCTCTGTCCTCTGGCAGGCCTGGGAGGGGCCTGGAACATCTCTGCCTAATCCAGCAGCCATTGCTTCAATGCACTTAATATTCACGACAGATAGAACATTTCACGGCGAATTGGATGCACATTCAACTGGAAATGAAAATTTTATGACTGTTCTCACTCGGAGCCACAGATTACACCAGCTGAGAAAACACGGCACAAACGTACAACCTGTGAACTGTAAAGTATATTAATAATGAAACCACAGCCTGGGAAATGAAGGCTTTATTCTGTTTATATTCTGCTCCATTAATAGAAGGCATTTCAGCTAGCTCCGCCCCATTAGCCAGCAATCTGTGTGGTGAACTGGCTGGGCTGGGAGATTTGGGGTGAGAGCGCACACTCAGCCCAGCTTGCATGAGCTGCAGAAGTCCCCCAGGTCACTGGATTTCTGAGTGACAGTCACAGGTCTGTGCATCTGGACTGCGTGTGTGGTGCTCATGCAGAGAGAGCCCAGTGTGCTTCTAATCAAATGCAACTGTGTCCTAGCACCAGTAGGAAAGTTGAAAAGAGAAGGTTCCCACCCCCATCCAGGAAGGGGAAGACAGATTAGAATGGAACCTACATCCAGAGATAAATAATATGAAACCTGGGGGCAGTAGTTCTTACACTGAGGCTTCGGATTGCCACTTCAAAGGATACACTTAAAATACAGACTTCTGGACCCCATTCCAGAACTAATAAATTAATCCATTGCACCATTTGACTCAACCTGAGAAGTACTCTCCTGATTTCATCAAACCACAGATGCAAAATTGATGCATCCTCCCCAGTCACCTGTATGAAGCAAACAGCAGTCAGAATCTGTAGTCAGAGCTCAATGTCAAAATTCCTGCAGATTGGGCTGTGCTGCCCCAGGCTGGGCACCAGGGTGAGTACACGTGGGAAGGGTAAGCTGGGGACTGTGCTATCTTAGACTGGAGCATGGGGACAGGAGACTTGACACATCTGAGCATGGGTGGCAGGTTTCCAGTACCCTCTGCAGGTGTGGCCCTGAGTCCTGAGCTCTGCACGAGAGAGAGCCCATTTCCTTCCTGTCATCCCCAGCCCGAAATAATTTACTGATTTGCAGTGTAATTAGTGACAACTGGAAAGGTTTCAAGAATCTGATGAGCCTATCCTGGGAGCACATGAGACATGATGGCAGATGGCTGAGATGACAGTGAACCTAGGGAACCTTCAGTGAAGGAGGATCTGAACCCTGGTGGCCTCCTGGCTCCACATGTCTGGCTCCACTCTGGGCCCGAGAGGACTCTGGTGCATTCAGCAGGGCTGAGTGTGGTCTTGCCAATGCCCAGCTCTCCTGTGTTCTGTGGAGCACAAGTCTCCCCTTCTGCCGACTAGGCAAGCTTCCCAGCTCCACCAGCGGTTCAGGATTGGTCAAAGATTTGGGCAGATGGCAAGTCCTGGCAGTGGTCAGAAGGCACTCTCTTAAAGTTCTGAGGTACATCAGAAGGTCATCCGCTCCGCTGTATGCTTTTTTCTGGACCACAAGAAGACTGCAAAAGAGCTAATGCAGTCCTGGGCCCTATATCAACATTTCCATCAACAGTGATATGATCAAGGTGCCAGGCCATTATAACAAGGAGCTGAGAAATTTTTGCTTGGTGATGCCAAAGTCTTGCGATGTCTTCAACAGTTCAATACTTTCATGTTGGTTGGTGATGGAGGTGTAAACGAACAATCTATTGTACTGCCAGTCATATAAGAGTGCAGCACTTACCAAGCATGTGAATCCATAATGCTTATATTGGTTTGGGTGTGTACTATATTATAGCTTTATTGTTAGAGTGTACTGGTACTTACCAAAAACTGCACCATGCATAGTTAGCCCGGGCGTCTGACTCTGGGGCACCAGTTCTCTCACCCTGGGCTCCTACAGAGCTGTGGACGTGGGAAAGCCCTCCACTTCCCACCCCTTTTCATTTGACTGTATCCTGGAACTGTGGGTGAGGAAAGCGCACTTGCTGCAGAGTGGTCCTGCCGTCGCAGGCAGCCACGTGAAGAGTGACTGACATGCACGCATGTGGCAGCGGGATGCCACGGCACACACGGCACGAAGAGAGCCATAGCATCCTGGTAATCCAGGCAGCACGGAGTGCCGGACAAGTACTTTTGTACTGATGAATTCAGTGTTAGGAAGCACAGTGTGTCTCCACCCTTGCTAGCAGTGAACTTAAGTCCTTCCAGGTAATTTGGGGCTCTGACGGTCTCTCAAGCAAAGTTTTCAGGAAACCCCCAACTTTGGGTTTCAAACCTGCCTGTGGGTTTGACTAGCGACTTCTTGCTAAGTGTGTTTCATTTGTAATGAAGAATGGAGGCACTAGAGGGGAAGGGATATTGCTCTCTAAGTTAGAAGTGGCTGCAACCGGCTACTGAATAGCAAGTGCCCATCACGAGCTGGAAGGCCTCCAGCCTCTCCTTAAAGTGTAGGGACACAGATGAGTTTTCTAGAAGTTCGCTTCCTGGGTCTGAAGTCACACTGCTGGAAACATCCCCGGTGTGTCTTCCAGGACAGCTGTGCACTCTCTGCTCCCTTCCTTGCCATCCCAGTGCAAAAGCACTACCATTTATGCAGAGCACATCATGGAAACTAAAAGGAGCCAGAGCCAGACTCCTGTAGCTGAGACAATCTGATGTTGACAGAATGGGGACGCATTTCCAAGCTCAAAATTCTATAATAATACCTCGAGGGAGTCATTGGCAAAGTTTGGCCAAAGTATAATTAGTTTGCACAGCTATTAGAGGCTGATAAAAGATTTTAATTTGTGGAGCGATCTCACGAATCTCAGATATCCTGTAGCCACTGTTGCTTTACTTTCAAATGGGGCAAATACTTGGGCTGAGGGCCACAGGAAACCCACGTCAAGCCTGGCACAGACGGAGCCGGCCTGCTGGCATCTGAGGAGGAGAGAAGGAAGCAGGGATTTCTTTGCTCTTTTAATAACCAGGAAAGTAAAAAGGCAAGTGAGACACCCAGATGACGCCCTATTCTTTCAGCGCTATGCTCTCCCTCTCCCACTTGTACGCTGCCTCCCTTCTTCACCGAGCAGAACCATTCTACAGCTCAACATTTGTCTTTACAAATTGGAAAGCTCGGAGACTTTACTCAGGAAGATTCTCAAACTATTTCCAGCGAAGCCAAGAGGAAATCTCCGTCATTTTCTTGTGTATGGATTAATTGTTCAGACGACGCCTCCCTTGAGAGTGGAGACAGAGTGAGGATAAGACAAAGAAAGGGAGCCTGGTCTGCACAGGGTGCAGGACAGCGAAGGCGCAGCCGGCCGACTCCGGCTAAGGGTGGAGAGAGCTGTTTACCTCTTCAGAATTCTGCGATTAACTAAGAGACAAGCAAACATGATAAAAGTAACCAAGGAGACGGCATCAAGCCACTGCAATCTACCGCACGTTGCAAAGTGCACTTGAGCGAAGGCTGGGATTGCATTTGATAGCATAATACGAGCTTTACTCACAGCAATTTGCCTCTGAGGCAGGGAGAGCCCATCCTCCTTGTGCATAGACATCAGCAAAACAAAGGCTGTTTTCATCTTGCCTCCCCACTGCCGCTTCTTCTTCGAAGGAGCATCCACTGTATCTGGGCCAGCAGCCGGGCCTAGACAGTGCCCTGGCCCCAAGCAGCAGGGCGGGAGGGTGCACCCAGGCTCACCGACAGGCTGTGCAGGACATGCCAAGCAGCCGCACAGCCTCCCCCTGGCCTTTGCATAAGGCCCAAAGATTGCCATTGGCATAACAGATATTTTGAGTTTTAGAAGTAGGAAGTGACCATGTTCAGCTTCCTTTTATAGGGACCTATACAGCACGTCACAGCATGAGGTGAAGACCGTGGACAGAACTGACTATTGAAAATAGGGCGTGTGTGCCTCCAACTTCCGCACTGCTCTGCACATCCCACTAGTTAGCTTGGCTCCTACACCTAAACATCACTGGCTTGTGTTGCTGGGGCAGGGTGGAGTCTAAATGATACCAAATCTAACCGCATATCAATATACCCAACACACGGGAGCCATTCAATATAAAAGGTGAAATTGGCACCAGAATGAGTCGTACGGCTGTTTATCTGCCAGGGATGAGTTCACGTGCCAAGAGGAAACACACCAAATATAAACATAAATATGCATATACTTGACTGAGGTTTCTCTAGGGCAAATGACTTCCTACACCTAGTGAGAACATGCTCCTGTCCCCTATTCCTAGACTTCCTCATCCTCTGCTTCTGCTCCCCATTTGATGCGTTGTGTTGTATTTACTTGTGTTTCCTCTCTGTATGATTTCATCCCAGTGTCTCTCAAGTTCCTTCACAGAGAATTCCTTCAGTGAAGTCCTCCACACTTGTTTGCCTGAACAGAGCCAGTTGCAAAGAGTCCTTGACAGGATGGTATTTTTCTCTTAAACAGAGACTCTCCAGTGGACTGCTCCTGCATAAAGCTAGGTACAGCGTTCCATCCGGGCCTGAAGCACAATAATCGTTCACTACAATACACAAGAACACCCTTGGCCAGGGACAGTCAATGACTGGGAACCCTGACACAAGGACAAAGAACTTGGGTCCCGGTGGTCTTCACACTCCTCCAGCTGCGCTCTTACATGTGCTGTCTCAAAAGGACACTCAGGTTCAGTCTCTTGGCTTTCTTACTAATTCTTCTCTTCATTTAACTGATGCTTCAAGAAAAAAAAAAACAACACTATAAGTCCTCTTCATAAAGAAATACTTGTGGGGTTGGGGGAAAGAGAGAATAGAAAATGCCAAAGGCAGCACAGTAAGCTAGCTGTGCCCTTATTTCTACTGTTAAATTTTAAAATCCCAACAGCACAAACCACTCTCATTTGCTTCTACACTTTCAGTCTATTTTTCCAGCTTCACTAGAACATAGTAGAAGCCAAGCAAATGTTTATGAATGGGTGGACAGAAGCCGGAGTGGGTGGATGTACAAAAGAACTGGGGAAGGCTGGTATTATATAAATACCACCCCAGAACTAGTGGAATCATTCACTAGAAAATGTAAAATTAACATTATTCTTTATCAATTAAATTATAAGAGAAGAAATCATTATTGTTATTCTAATGCTATAAAGAATAAAAGATATATGTGTGCAGCCAATCACAAAAATACATGATGCTGCATACCCATGCCCAAGATTAAGAATAATAATAACAAATGTTAAACATAGATATAATAAAAGGTCTTTCAATTTATCCTCTTTTTTTTTTATCTTAGGACAGGGTCTACAGGGTCTACAGTGTCTCACTAGGTAGTTCAGACTCATAGTGATGTGCTTGTGTTCAGCCTCCCAAGAGCTGGGATTACAGGTTGCATGACCACGCCCAGTCTCAATCCCACCTCAGTGTGCCCAGGGGGTGGGGCCAGCACTGCAGGCCAGGTTCACACCTTGGCTTCTGAGTCTGCCTAAGCAGGTGCTTTAATCCACTGAGCTATTTGGCTGGCCCAACTTATCCTCTTGATGGTCAACTTGTCTGCTTGAACAATGAGCAAGAGATGAATAAAGCACATGTCTGCACGCATCTAGCGGGTGAGGACCTCAGGGCCTATGTCTGCACCAGCCCCTTCCTATCTGTCTCTTCCCTCTCTGTACTTCCCTTACGCTGGGGCCTGAGCACCTCCCTCCACCAGGCCCCTCTGCCGTGATGTTTCTGCTTTGTAGCCAGCCTGCTATAGCCTCAGACCTTGCAAGCTGTGAGCCAGAGTAAATCTGTCCTCCTTTAAATTCTCAGTGCAGTAGCTTGGTCTCACAACAGAAACCTGACCCACACAGAGGGGAGCATGCGCAGTAACAGACATCCCTTCTGTGTAGCATGTGTCAAATCCTTCTCCATCTCTTTTTGTCCTTCCCTCTCTCTGTAAAATTCAGTGTTTTCTTTTGGGCAGACTGTCAGAAGGGTCAACTAAGAAAAGCACCACAAATCAAGCATGCCTATATCCTAGCTTTTAAGGGAATAAGTGTAAGATTTTCCAGAGGACAGTTTTTAAATATCATTCCTAATAACATGCGCTGGTAATATCAGATGACTAAGTTTCAAATCATTTCAGTTGTAGAGAGAAGGCTTGCAAGATAGGAAAATAAGCAATTTTGGGAAACTCATAGGTGACACTGGACACAAGATTAATTGGGTTCTAAGAGTCCCAAGTTGTACTCATGCTCTTTTGATTCTTTCCTGATTGGTGATTTAAAAATAATTTTTAAGATACTTCTGGGCTACAATGTTCTTCCCTTGAAAATGGAAGAAATAAATTCACGGTTGTGTCCATACTGTCTGTTCTACTTGAGGAAATCTTTCGGAGACCTCTTCCTGACTCATTCAACCCAGGACCTGCATGGAGGTACGCAGCCTTTGGTAAAGCAAAAGTAACACATTTACGCTCATCTACCTGGGAATGTGGACCTGTGCTGCTCTGCTGCACCGTCCCATGTGCACTTGGAAATTAGCCAGTGGGCTCTAATAGAGAGGAAAATTCTTTCTACTACAATGGGTCATCCTCCCTGGTCAGGGTGGGATCAGTCTGTGGACCTGCAGCATTTGCATCCCTGGATAAGGGTACATACAGACTTGTCAGCTCCACCCCAGGCCTGCTTGATCTGATTCTGCATTCTAAGATCCTCAGGTGATCCGTACACATTCTGAGCTTAAGCAGCACAATGTACATGCCAAGCAAGCCTTGCTGCAGAAGCTCCTTTCATCTGCTCCCTGGGTCCCCTGGTGGTTTCAGCTGTGTTTTATCTAAGGCTCTGAGCTCTGAGCCCACATGCAGGCTTAGAGTGCTCTACAAATGGAGAGAGCTCTGTGTTTCTGGGAGGCTCTGCTCTTTGTGCCAAAAAGACCCCATTGTCTCACTGTCCTCCTGTTGTCCTAATCTGTCTGGTGTGGGTTGCTATAGCCACTCTGATGATGACAAATAGAAAAGAGAAGCTGAGCGTGATCAGAAAGTGGTTTGGAGTTATGGGGGGAGGGACATGAGTTACGCCTAAGCCATCATATCACCTTTACCTCATCTCAGCAGTTTTGGGCCAAAGAACAGAGGATATGTCTTTTCTATTTTGCTTCCTGTGGCCCAACTACCCGAACATTCCTGTTGCTCCTTGTCTCGGTTACCTTTCTCTCACTGCTGGAAGAAAATACCCAACACCCAAAATTAAGGAAGGAACAGTTTATTCAGCTCACACATGGTGTAGACTTCAGTCCATACTTCAGTCCGTACTCAGCTGGCTCCAAGGCAGGGTAGCACATTGTAGAGGGCCACAGTTTATGATGGCAATAAACAGCAAAGAGCTAAGGGAGAAGATGCGGCTAAGGCTTTTTCCAATCCTCTCTCCCTTCCTTCCATGATGACTTCGAAGGATCAGAGCTCCTCTGAGGAAGTTGTTTGCAGAATCTTTCCTCAACTCCCTTTCCATATCCTTTTCTTGGTGCGTCACTCTAGGGCAGGCTCTCAGTGCCCTAAGGTGGGCCTCTGCACCCTGGGGAGGGGCCTCCATCTAACAGGGCATGGAGTGGCTGAGCTGATCCAGCCAACTTCCAACTTCTCAAGTTGACACAATGCATCAACCACCACACTCCTCTTGAACACCTAACCCATGGTTCACCCTTTCTTTGCTCTCTTCTGGGATCCAATCCTTCTCAAAGGATGTCTCTTATTCTTACTGCATAGGTGCACATCAAAAAGAATGGCAGATTTACAGGTTAAGAGTGATTTAGTGGAGTGCACTGCTGCCAAATTAATGCTGGCCATAATGTAGTTTACCTCATTAAACAATGCACACCAAGATCCTGTCTGCTGTAAAACAATTGGTCTCTGAAGCCCCGTATTCATCTTCCAGGGTTGCTGGGAGATAATAAATGGGTAATATCCTGGTGATAATGGCAATGGTGTCACGGCTCAGAGCTAATATTATGGTAACGTGGTAATTATTTCAACAGTAAACAAGGGGATGGTTGAGCTGCCAACAGAATTCAGGACTGTGGAAATGGCTCAGTTTATCTGTGGGAAGCCAAATCCCAATACCAGCTGAGAGGAAGAAGTGCCCATCTCCTGCCCCCTGCTCCAGATCTCTTTCTGTGCTCTGATATTCTCTGGTTCTGGAGAGACTGGGATTCCTAAGTCTCCACCTGCCCTGCTTCTGGTGCACTCGGAAGCCAGGCCTGCTGGGTTTTAGGCTCTGTTTGCAGATTCTGGACAAAGTGAATGGCACTGGATCCAGTCTGTCCTCTCTGGATGAGCATGCAGTGCTGGACACTGAAGTGTCTTGGGGCTCTGTGTGGGAATAAGGATGAGAACATGGTGCCCAGAAAACTAGGACTCCCTATGTGACGGGTGTTTCAAACAATTTCTCCCATTTTTACAGGTTTCAGGCATAGAGGCAGTGACAGCAAAACCTTAGCATTTTGTGATTCTGGAAGCCACATAATGCCTAGCAGAAACACTGAAATCAACACAGGTGACTCGGATTTAAAAGGAGAACTTTGAAATCAGAATGTAAACATTGGCCCCTGGGAAGGCCCCATATGGTCCAGACCTACCAAGGTACAGCAGGTCTACCTCAACTCTGGACAAAGGAAGAAAGATTATATATATATA
>NDGM010607009.1:0-10025 GCA_002564305.1 Octomys mimax
GTGTGTGTGTGTGTGTTCAATGAACAATGGCGTTTAATTAACAGTATCAAATCCATAATTTGTCTGAGTTCAGCTTACTTGGTACATTTGCGTGAGTCTTGGCATTAATTATTCAGAGGCTAGCGAAGTCTCTGCTTCATAAAATGCTTTAGTGCCTCTTGCCTGCTGGCTGCGTCAGGTTTCTATCACGCTATTGTTGAGCCCCCAGCCTCGGCGTGTGCAGGGGACCCAGCCTCCCAGAGCGTCAGTGTGGACCTGGGATGGCAGCCGTGGCTGCATGGTCTCCTGAAGAAATTTCATCCAGTGCTGGAATGCAGAGACTTCTAAAGCATGGAGGAATTCTTCAAGTAGTGCAGGCTTTTCTGTTTGGTATGAATTTCACTTTTTGTTAGTGGTGTCTTTAGTTTTAAAGACTAAACATTTTAGTCGAAATTCCTTGCTGAAACAATGCCCAGCGCCTCCATGGTTGGCCTAACAGGGTTACGGATCTCACACTGGCTGTACAGTGGAATTCACTGCAGGTGGCGGGTGAGGTTCATTTGCAAAGCCAGGGCCATGTCCTCCAGAGTACACAGGAAGGGACATGGTGCTGCTTCAACTACGTTGCCTCTGAGGTGTTGAGTCTTTTCAGTGTGCGGCAGATCCCCTCCCCAGGGACCCACACCCCATCACAAGGCGCCTGCTATTGCTTCATTGTTCTTAAGTGCCATCTAGGCTTCTGCATCTTGTTTCGGACTCACTCTCCTCTCTGTACAACTCTTTTGTCTCTGTTGAAATGTGGAAATCCACTGGCTAGACTGAGGCTTCTCTGAATTAAGAATGATTTGGTGGGTGTGGGACGTGAGCCGGAGGGAAGGGAGGAAAGGAGGTAAAGAGAATGAACTAAAGGAGAAAATATGCAGGTAGAACTTTTTCAAATGGGAAGGGGCCCAAGAGTTGGAGGGAGCAGGGGGGATAGGGAGGAGGAGGGGGTGAACAAAACAGAATCTGTATACATCATGTGTGGGTACTAACTCTCCAGGATAAATACAAAGATTATGGACTAGAAATATGTACTACTAAAAACACTCTTGTAATCCCAGAGCTGGGGAGGCTGAGACAAGAGAATCACTACGAGTCCCAGCTGCACAATGAGATCCTGTACCAAATAAATAAAAGATTAAAAATTAAAACTGAAGGGCTAGCCAGATAACTCAGCTGACTAAAGCACCTGCTTAGGCAGAGAAGTGGCAGCCAGGGTTTGATCCCAGGCTTGCTGTGCTGGCCCCACCCCTGGGGCGCACTGAGATAGCGACTGAGACTGGGCATGGTGGCATGCTCCTATAATCCCAGCGCTTAGGAGGCTAAAAACAGAAGGATCACTATAAATCCGATCTATGTAGTGAGACCCTATAGACCCTGTACTAAATATATAAATAAAATAAAACTGAAGAAGAGATTTAGGAAAAGTGCTCCAAGTCATTCTCAGGTTGTTACACTTCAAGGAGGCAAAGCCAAAACTCAATGCAGCTGCCATAAAGAAAATCACTCTTATGCAAAGAAGTGGATCCCTCCCTCCTGATCTCCACCAATCCAGGGTATCTGCCCCTTCAGAACAGCAATAGTATGATCTGAAGTACTAAGAGGGGATAAGGGATCCACACTGCCTGCCTGCCTGCCTGCCTGCCTGCCTGCCTGCCACACTCATGTTGGAGAACGTCCATTAATAGCCAGGGGGGACACCAAAGCAAGCTGTCCCAGTACACTGGGGGAGGGTGAAGAGAGGAAGGTGAAGCCAGGGGGAGCGACATGCCGGCCACCAGCGAAGCCTTGTCCCCCTCCAGCAGGCGCAGGTTAAAGTGAGGCACTGCTCATCCATCTCATTTCTCCACTGAGAGGTTTTACCCCTTAACCCTAAAGTGAGCCGAAGGGTGAAGGTCTGTCCTCCGTAACTGCCTCAGAGCTGAGGAAGGCAAACTCACCCCGACTTGCTGCACAGTCCACGATAACAGCAAGCTTTCTGGCCTGTCCCTTCCTGAAACAGGCCCACAGCTGCTATATAGGCAGCACTCTCCTGCTCCTTCTTGGAGTTTAGTCTAGGAAGGCTCTGTCTACTAACCTCCCCACATACCCTGTGCTGTAGCACAGGCCCCCTTACAGTAAAGACTCACTCGAATGTTCCTGAAAAAGAAAAATGAAAGAAAGAAATCCACTCTTATGAGGAAAAGTGATAGACAGTGGTGAACACCATGATGGAAATTTCCAGAAGAAATTACGACAGTACCAGACAGAAGTCCTTCAGACAACTCAGTCAGAGAAGGCTTCCTGGAAGGTGATGCATAAACTGAATGCAAACACGTGAAGAAAGTTATATGGGATGGAGGGCGGCAGAAAGACCCTCCCACCAGAGGGCAAGAACAAGCAGCCATTGGGGAAATGCCAGCTGCTTGTTGGTGTAGGACACAGAGCAAGGAGCCAGGAGGGAGGAGAGGAGACAGGTGGGATCCAGGTCATGAGCACCTGGCCCACAGGCCCGCTGGCTAGGGCAGTTCTTTGTCAATGGAGGAAGCTCTGAAAGGGCCCTTGTGCTGTGAAGGGGGAAGGTTACTCTGTGTGGCTTAGACACCCCAGAGCAAAATCTAGGTCTGACGAAACTCGAACCTGCTGCTCTTCCCACCAACTCTTCCCAACATCCCTGCCTACGTGGCAGCTCCCGAGCCCCACCAAAGAGCCTGCCAGCTCCTGCGTGGAGGGAAATCAGCAGTGCAGGTCAGTGGGCAGTGTACTTGGCCAGGGCAGCTGCGGCCAAACCCCTCCCAACCTCCGTTCTCTCCCTGATAGGCATAGATAGCCAGGCTAAAGAAGGAGGGTCTCAGGGTTATTCTACGAATGAGAATCCAGAAGCGTGCTCTATACTATCAGTGAGTGAGTGAGATTTAGGTGAAAACAGTGACTGTTCTTTCTGGGACTTTGGGATGTGCCCCAGACTTGCTGTCCAGCCCTCTGCTGAGGTCTAGGACAGATTTTTCATTGCATCTTGTGGCAGCCCTGAGCATGGCTTAACAAATGCTAAATTTGCTGTCCCCTCCTCCACCATGAGCTAAACTAAATGCTGACATCTATCCTGACCCACCAGGTCCCCATATCCTACAGCCCCTGGATTAAACCAATGAAGACTGTAGAGGTGGAGAAAGGGCAACCTGCTCTCCTCACCCTGCGCCATGAAACAATTTCTGGGTTCTGTTGTTAGAAAGCAGCATTTCCAGGTCCCATCCAGTGGAACACGCGGGTCACACCACTTCTCTTCTTTATAACTCTAACTAACTGATCTCCCAACGGTCCCTGTACACTGCCACCCTCCCTGAAGAAACCGAGGCACGGTGTGTTAAGTAAATGAAATAAATCACCCAGCTTTAAAGACCAAACCTGAGGCTTGAACTCAGGCAGTTGGATGTAGAGTCTGTGTGCTTTCCCTACCAAAGTCTGCCTCGTTCTCAGTGAAACCACAAAGGTGTTGGCATGGGTGGACCTGGGCTATCCTTCTGGCCTTCACTGGGGCATCCTCCTCAGTCACTGGTTTTTCACCCACTTTGCCAAGAACATCAGCAGTTCCTTGTAGGGTTTCATGAAAGGATTAAACCAGACAGTCATGGTAAGTGCTAGAGTCGGGGTGCAGAAGATGTTGTGATAGTGTTCACTGCCATAGGTCACTGAGCAGCTACTCTGTGCCCTTCGTGTTCTATGTCGGACATCCACACAGAGCCATGTGGTCCTGGCTCTCTTCTCTCACTCTAGGTCCACTGGATGCTACTTTATTTCCCTTGTAACCCAGATCAGCAGCAGCTGTCTGCTTCTCCTGCTTTAACCCTTCTTTCTTTTCTCATGTCTTATTCCACTTAGTCGTCTGCTGGCTTGCTCGGGACACTCTAATGTGCCCCTACTGGATTCCTGTCACTGTGCTAGGACCTGGGTGCCTTCGCGGAGAGAGGCCGCAGCCCCTACTCAAATGTGGTGCTCACCAGCTGGTGTGAGGCCAGCGCCCCGTCAGCTGTAGTCCCAGTGGGGTGCACTGAAGTGGGGAGAGTGCCTGAGGCCTGTGATGGCCAGAAAATAATCCCCGAGTCTCAGCAAAGGGGTTGGGACAGAAGCCAAACTTCTGAGTAACAATGCCTTGGGGCAGTCATGGGCCAATCGGTAGTCAGGGCCAGCTCAGCAGAATCTCAAGCTCGTTGCTCAAAACCAAGACACAGCGCCTATCGTGAGACAGGAGCAGTGCCACTGCCATCCAGAGTGACAGACGAAGACCATTTCTGCAGTTTAGAATTGAGGTTGATGACGCCGCTGTAAAGCTGGGCCTGGTGGCCTGTGAACTCATCACTAGAAAGGGTAAGGCGGGATTGTGAGTTCAAGGCCAGCCTGAGCTACATACTGTCTCAAAACTGAAAAAGCATCCCCCTAGCAGTCTTATTGTACTGTATTTCCATAATAGCTGAGCAGCTACCACATGTATTTCTGGATGAAATTCCCTGATCATGTCCAGCTCCCCTGAGTATCTAAGGAACCCATCAGTGGTGTAAGTCTCAGAATGTCATCGGAAGTACCGAAGTTAATAAGGAGATCCAGTGGCCACTCCCACCACCAGAAGGACAGCTTGGATGGGGATACTGGCAAATCCAAGACCTTCTAGCCAATCAGAGCTCTGAAAATGTATTCAACCTGCTTTATCAAAGAGGAATAGAGATTTTAAATGCTGTAGACATGTGAAATTTCTCTACATGGTGTCTTACATGTAACAAAATTAAGCAGAGTGTGAAGGAAATGATTGCAGTCACTTACCTTCATCAAAACAAGTTATTTATCCCTGTGAAGTTCTGAGTCACTCCCACGGAGTCTTGCAGTTGGGAAATACACAGGGCTGGTGGCTCGGGGCACTGTGGGAAGGGGCAGTAGGAGAACAATGCCTGGCTCTGTGGTTACGCGTGCCGGTGTTGGAGCGGCATCTGAGAGAGGGCCCTGGTGACCTGATGCTTTTGAAGTGGCAGCAACAACAGCTGTTGCCCCTGGAATTTGTTTGCCAGACTTCTAGCTGTTCCTGCCCCTCACTGCCCAGGACAGCAAGGTTGGACTGTGCTTAGAGCGGTGAGGCGGCTGACTCACTGGTGCCCAGGGAGCCACGGCCAGAGGTCACTGAGCCAATGGATGTGGCCCTCTGTCCACACGCAGTCTGGCTTCCCCTGGAGGCTGTCTGTGTGCCCTACAGGAGGCTGAAGCACAGAGATCCCGTCCCTGTCCCTGACATGGTTATTCAGGTAACTCTCTAGACTGGGGCAGGCATCAGCCTCGAAGAAGGAGGCAGTCACTGCCTCCCAGGTGGTGTATTCTGTGAAACAGGCTTCCTCTACCAGAAAGGAAAGTTGCTTTATAATCAGTGCTGGAGCCAGTTATGTATTGTTTGGCAACATTTACTAGAAAGGAGTGAGCTTTATCCTCTGGAATCTGATGAAGGGTCCAGCCCATCAGCCATGAGGAAGCTGAGTGTAAGGTGATGGACGCCGGGTCACTGGAGATAAGGACACGGCTGCCAGGCCAGTCTGGCCAGCTCTGCAATTCTTTGATCTCAGCTTTGGGTCAGGCTGCTGACCAGGCAACTGTCCCCTCCCTAGGATATGAGAAAGAGCAAAGATGTGCTGGGCAAGAGGTCAGGCTCAGCTGTGGTGGTGACATAACGATAGCTGATATTTGTGGTACTTGTGGAGCATGTACTATGTGGCTGGCCCTGCTTCTTGTGGTGTGCAGTCTGTCTGTATCCAGTTCTTTCTCAAAATCATGGCAACTTCATGAGATAGAGACTATTTTAGTCCATTTTGTAAGCAAGGAAACTGAGCATCAGGAAAGAACTTGCCAAGGTTCCAAATGAGTAAGTGGCCGAGTAAGGACTTGAACCCTGGTCTGATTCCAAGAACAGAGGCCAGCAAGAGGGGAGTGATTGTGCGAGGCTGCGGTCTTCCTAGAGGAGACCGCCCTGAACTGAGAACAGGTGATCACCATGTGGACAGAAGGAGACTAGTTCAGAGAAGGATGCACTCTCACTGTGAGTGTTGGCAGGGAAGGACGGGTAGTGTTGGTGGGCCTGGGGACCTCCAGAAGCTTCCATGGCTGCGGTGGGAGTTGCTGGCTTCTTTTAGGCACCTATGCAGGGCAGTGTTGTTGAGCAAATCTGTGCCACCTCACTGAGCGTTGTCATTGTGAAGAAGACAGGCACAGGAAGGTCAGGAGAAGCAGGCTCCTCCCATGCCATGAGATTAAGGCTCATGCAGACCAGAGTATTTATAGGTTTTCAGGTATTCACAAGAAGGACAACAGCATGTCCCCTTTCTCAGGAAGTCTGAGACTCTGTTACAAGTAGGTGCTCCTCTAGCTCACGTGATCCCACCTCAGCTGGGGAGGTGAGATTATCCTAGAACACTTTCCTCTCTCCATGTCCCTAAGGACATCCAGTTCTTGGGAGTCTCAGGACTGTTCTAATCTGACTTGCATGTAGGTTTCAGTGTGCAGTCCTCAATTGGGCTGCTCCCTCATGCCGTCCTATTTGGGTTCCCACGGCTCCCATGCTCCAGCGTCACTTTGTCCCCTGAAGCTGGTGCACCTCCGCTATGCTGTCTTAGTTCCATGTTCTCTCCCAGTGTGACTCATGGCCCAGCACACTCCTCCTACTCTTCCCTTCCACTGGCTTTCCCCAGGGTAGGGCCTCTTGCCTAGCAGGGTGCATTCATCCAGCTCCTCCCTTGAGAGCCTCTCCCCGGCCCTCCGTGATGTTGGGCACCCTTCTCAGGGCTCCTGCACCTCTGGGCATGGGCCTTGGGCTTAGTGCTTGACAGGCCCCATTCAAGAATCATCACCGCGCTCACCCTGCCCCTGCCCTAGAGCCAGCAGCAGAGGAAGGCACAGAAGGGCCCAGAAAATGCAGACTGATTAGTTGGTTGGTAGATAAGTAGTGGTTGGATAAATGGAAAACTTAATTTTGAATTATACTACAAATCTGTATGGGCTAGGGAGATAGCTCAGCAGTCTAAATGCCTTCCTGGCAAGCATAAGGACCTGAGTTCAATCCCTGGTACAGGATGCTGAACCGGCCCCAAAACCAGGTGTGGTGGCGCACAGCTGGAATCCCAGCACTGGGGAGGCTGAGATGGAGGATCACTACAAGTCTGAGCTGAGTAGCGAGAGCCTATACCAAATAAATAAATAAATAAATAAACAAATAGATCTGTATGGCTCACCTTTAAAGTTATTCCTACAAGTTCATCCTGAAATATAAGGAGAAGGGTAGAATTCATTGAGAAAATAGAAAGATATATGAGACCCTTCCAGATTTTTCTAGTTTGTAAAATTCTCAAATACACAGCATTTCTAATACCAAATTTTTATTCTAATATCATTTCTACTTTCTCTTAATCTGTACTTAATTCTTATGCTGTCATTAAGCCCTTTTCATTATTTTGGAAATGTATCCTTCCAAGTCTTGTGGACAAATGTTTTAATGGGTAATTATTTTTGTCTATTTCCTTTGGCTAGATTTTCTTGGTGTTGAGATACATACACTTCCAGAGGGGTTTTTTTTTTAGCACTATGTTTAATATAATTTTAAAACATCTCATTATCCTGATTCTCAGCCAAAAGACATTTTCTTTGTGTTCTCTTACTCTTTATCCACGCAAATGCATAATTTCTGCTTAAATGCAATCAGGTTACAGAGGATTTCTTAATGTTATTTGGTAAACACTTGCGAGCTTCTACACAGTCATCATATTAGCCATTTATAATAGCTGCAAATATTCCAGCACAGTGCTGAGACCGGGCTTATTTCATCATTGCTGTCACACCGAGTGTTGAGGTCATACTCAAGCAGCTGCTCTTAGTGTGCCACTCTCCTGAACACCTCTGCCAAGCCCTGCCCTTAAGTGTCTCTGCTAAGCAGAAGCCTTAATGTTAGAAGCCATATGAGCATAAAAATGAATGTGCTTTAGATACAGAGAAATGGAGGTACAAATCCCGACTCTCCCCATTATTACAAATATGACTTTGTACAAGTTGTTTATACTCCCTGATCCCACTTTTCCCATGTGAAAATTTGCAAGAATAATAGTCTCCCAGGGTTGGCAAGAGAACTAGGTGATGAGAGCTTATGAGACCTAGAACACAGTAAGAGCATAACAAATGCTGGTCCCCTCCTGTGCTACAGGAAGGCAGTGGACTGGGGCTCAACTTGTGCTGCTGCCATTTGTTTTTTTATATAATATGGATCATGTGCCTTAATTTCCAGAACCCTGCTTTTTGCAAGTGTGAATGATTATATCCACTGTGCACCATAGCAACTGTATCACAGCTAATGGTTAAAATGGTAATGCACATGAAAAATGCCTTCCAAACTCTGAATTCTTACTCCAAGAAGCCAACTCAGTCTCCTTACATTTGTCATCTTCTACATATTCGCTGTGGCTTTCAAGTCTATGCTGAGATTCTGAAACCACATGATAGATCAGAGAAGAGATAGATTAGTGATGTCTGCAAAGAGGTTAGCAGGAGGGACCTTGGGATATGTGCCATGCATTTAGCACCTTTTCCTAGTGCAATGACTATTATAAATGTATAACAGTAATTGTCGGGTGTTTTCAGTGTTGTCTGTAAGTGTCTCAGTATTGTTAACTAAGTCTTGCTCTTCAAATAAGCAGCACCCACTGTGTGTGAAAACACTTTACCTTTACAGTCCTATTTTCCTATCCTGGACTTTTAATTTCCCAAGAAACTTTTTAATTTAATTTCCAAAGAAATGTTTGGTTGGTGTTTTTGTTATGGTTTAAAGAATGCTGGTCCCTTTGTGTTGCCTCACTGATATCTATAAGAATATAGTTCAATACGTGAACGACATGGATAATTAACTTTGGAAAATGACCCCCGGCTGAAGGACACAAAGTGGCCTCCAGGAGCTTGTATGTGACTAGAGTCAGCCTTTGAAATCCTGCTGAGGTTTTTATGTTTCTTGCTTTTATAAGAAATTGACTCCCAGCCAAATATTTTCCTTGGCCTTACGACAGGAGAAGGGGCTGCAGCCCAACACCCTTTCCCATGTAAATGCAAAACAAGCCAGAGGATGGACCAGTAGTCCCAGATCAGAGACTAAGATGAACCCCAATTATTGGAAACCCATCAGGCAAGGATCCAGGCAGCCTCTGCCCCTCCAACTATTCAGACAGAACCACACTGAAGCCCTGGAGTCATGCAGAGGAACGAGCCACAGTGGCCTGTCTTCTGGGACCCATGCAGAGCCCAGGGTATCACAGGTCCCCAAAAGATTTGCAGCATAAAGCGCAATACTTGAAGTGGCCCATGGGTCACACCATTTGCAAACTGTTGGCCGCTGAGCTGGGAGCAGGCCAGAAAATGAGATCAGGAACTCTAAACTGCATAAACAATTTTACATTCTTGGGACATCTGAGAGCTTGGCCTGCACTCATACTATTGATTGAGATGCAGAGCAGTTCAAGGTCATCAAAATCCCACTGTAAGTGGCCACTGGTCACAGGCTAAAGGAGCCCATGGCACAGGCAGTGTGGTGAGCACTGGCACAGACCAAAGTGGATGTGATTCAGAGGGCAGCTCTGGCCTCCCAAGACCGCCCAGAGTAAAACAGATCATAGCAGCATTACCTACTGAAGAACACACTTAAGCTGCTAATAAGATAAAGAGGTGGGTCTCACTGCCCACACTTACAGACACAAACGCACTAATGTTGAGGGCTTTCTAAGACTCCAGAGTACAAGGCATTGCACCACCTCACCACAGGTGAAGACTTGGAGTGGCCCTGGAAGGAGGGAGAGCAAGGGGAGAGAGAGCGAGAGCCAGAGAGAGAGAGAGAGAGAGAGAGAGAGGGAGGGAGGGAGAGAGAGAGAGAGAGATGGACGGACAGAAACAAGGTTTCAGAGCTCAGGGTGACTTCTCCTCTTCCTCCTGTTTGTCCTCCTCCTCTTCTTCCTCTTTCTCCTCCT
>NDGM010607034.1:0-12900 GCA_002564305.1 Octomys mimax
CCTGACTGTTGTTTATTTTTGTTGTGATCTGGGGATCAAACCTAGCACCTCTTACATTTTAAGCGAGGGCTTTACCACAAGTATCCCCAAGCACTGTCATTTTCTTTTTTGAACAGTTTCTTGTGGTATAAGTGATGTACCATAAAGGTTACATTTAGGTTTATTTATTTAATTTTGTGGTACCAGAGATCAAAATCAGGACCTTGTTCTTGCCAGACAGTTGCTTATGCCACTGAGCTATCTCCCTGGTAATATTTAGGTTTACATATGTCATTCAATGCACTATCATCAATTTATAGGGTCCCATCCACCACTCTACTCTATTTCAGCTCATTTCCTTTCACCCCAAATGTGTACTTTAAATTTCCATTTTTTCTGAGCGAGACTGAGCATGCCTTAGTTCATTTAAGAGCTACCTCTTTCTTCCTGAAGAATTTTCCATTTGTACCCTTGGCCTTTGCTCTGTTCCACTGTTCCTGTTGACCTGTCAGGTTCTTTCCATCGTGTGCTCTTGGGTGAGAGTGAGAACCTCCCTTCAGCAGGCAGCCTGTAGTTCCAAGCCTCATTGGTCAGAACCTCACTGCCTGGCTCTCACAGGTCTAAGCAACTGAGCCCAGGACTCGCATCAGCCTGCATGTGCTCTTCCTGCCCTCGGAATTCTTATCATCTCTGAGGCTTTCTTGATCTCATCTAATTCGGTCACTGGACTGACTATCCCAGAATGAAGTTCCCACAGCTATACACCCAAGATCCAGCGTGGGTGGCCCAGCACAGGATTTAAAAGTGAATTATTCACCTTTATGAATGAGTTCACTGACTGAATAATTACCAAGTGGCATATGGACACTGAGGGGGAGAGATACTGCTGTCCCGATATTGGAAGAAAAGCCAGCACCAACCAAATCCAGCACCCAGCATCTCTATGAGGGACTTGTCCAAAATGTAGGGCTGGGGATGGGGCCTGGCACAGTGATTGCACAGGGTGGCTCTACAGACTTTAGTGTTCGTCAACTGTGGGGTGATTGTCTACATGAAACTTCGAGAGAAGTGGTAGATGAGACTCTGCTGTGAAATCTCCCACCTCACAGAGTTGGCAGTGTAGTGCTGGCACTCAGGGGTCCTGGGCTGTCAGTGAGCAAAGACTGGGTTACAAGATTGAAATACTAGGCATGATAAAAAAATACAGAGATTTTCCCCTTTTTATTTAATTTTATTACAGTAAAAGACACATTGCCATTAATTGCCCTCAAAATCTTCCCCATCACTCTGAAAACTTGTCCCATGTTCTTGACACTCTGGAGTCCTCTTTCGTGGGGGTCTTTAGCACAGGGTCACAGCTGCCTCCCTGTCCTGAAGGATTCTGAGGAAGGTCTAGGGAACAAGATGGAAGGAGGCAGTGTCCTGTTCTTACAGGTCTGCCTTCCCACTGGGGGGCACTCAGCAGATTCTGATTGCATCTCATAAAGACACGCATGGCACAGGGCTTCTGGAGCTGCTACAGAGAGTGGCAAGGATGGTGAGCTAAGTGTGTGTTTGAAGTGAGGGGGTGACTTTCACAGTAATGTGTCTTTTACTACGATAAGTTAAAATGGAAACACCCCTCACATATGTCAGTCACACCTGGCACTCGCTCACTCAGAATCCCTACTCAGTGGGACTCCAGGAGTGAAGTGGCCTTGCGAGTGTACGAGTGGCCTTCCGCCCGACTGGGCCACAGGCTGGTCCCAAGCCTCCCGTGCAGAAGCGGGTCTGGCCTCGCCCCTGCTCAGCCAGCCGCGGCCTTTTTGCTCCAGAACCGGTTTAAGCCTGAGCAGCAATTAATCATTGCAGCTCCGAGCGAGCACCTCTGGCATAATTGTCTCATATTAAGAGCGAGGTGTCACCCAGTAGAACACGGGATGTGGAGCAACAGCTGCATCTTTCTCTCCCTCAACCTCTGGCTGCAGCTGGGACAAGTGTGTGTGTGTGGCGGGGGAACGGGCGTGCGGAAAACAGCAATAATGACAAAGGCATGGTTGTGTCCACAGTGCTTACATTCAGCTGCTGGGCTATACACAGGGACACAGTGGACTCGGGAACACCCAGTACTCCACTGTAGCAGCCGCACTGGGAGGAAGCAAATTGCCTGCGAGGGTGCCCCGCGCTGTGCGATGCAGGACAGAACGGAACACAGGGCAGAGGACAGCAAGTTTATCACGGCGGGTGGGGGGCGGGGGGTACACACGTGTGAGGCAGGATTCCCAAAGTATTGCAGAGAAAGGGTGGGCTGCCCTGACCTATGTGAAGGACTGATGGTCGTTGGGGTAAGAAACAGCAGCGAGGCCTAGAGGCCCACAACGGGTTTCCAAGGAGTTTAACTTCCATGCGTACAGTTTTCTGTTGCCAACTATGCCGTGACCTTTGGCAATCCGGTCCTGTCTATAATTTCCTGTCCGTCCGTCCTTTCCACGAACATTGACGGGGCAACCCCCTGTGTGCCAGCCTACCTGCCAGGGACAAAACCAAGTCCTTGCTTGCTTCTACCTTTTGGAAAGGACCCTGCCCAGCCCACCTCTGCGGTCCGTGCGAGACACGGCCAGACCCCCGCGGCCGCCAGGTGGCGCTCTGCGCCTGCGCACGGGCCGCGGGCCGGGGTCGCCCGGCCACCCCAGGACCAGGGAGGGGGAGGGGCGGCCGGGGGCGGGGCCAGCGCCGCAGGTTGTGTGACTTTGGGTTTGACCTGCCTGGAGATGAGCTAATCCCGCAGTATAATAGACTCCAGCAGATAGGAAAATGGCTGCGGCGCTATCTGCGTCGCCATGGGGACCATCGCGCGCGCACGGGCGGGGCGCAATTCTGGAAAAATACAGCCTTTGTCGGCGACGCGTGCCATTCACTGCGCGGGGCGCCGGGCGGCGGGGCTCAAGTCTGCGGCCCCAGCTCTAGAACACGGCGGAGAGGCTTTGGGCCAGGACCTCTGGGCGTCCGCAAATTCCTCGGGCCACCCTTCTAGGCTTCATTCCCGTATGCTCTCCCTTCGCAAGCACTCCTGACATGCGGTGCAGCCTACCCTGCTGTTCAGGCGTCAATCACACCCGCACACACAGACCGGTCTTTTCCCCAAGCTGTAGGGGTTTGCCCCGCTAGTCACCCCTGGGAAGAAAGCTGCCCGACCATCTCCCCGTGGGGCTGCGCACACCCCCAAAACACGCGAGGCACTCGCCCAGGCAGCCGGGCACGCACACTCGCAAGTCTACAGCCCGCGAGGCTCACACGGTAGAGGGCGACCTGCGCGCGCCGAGCACCCTTTCTGCCGTGCGCTCCGGAACTGCATCTCCAAAGCAGACGGACGTCGAGGCACTCAGCCTGCCCACCCGCCACACTGGGCGTGCACGCCCATTCTTCCCTCCCCGAGAGACCCGCTGACCCCGCGCCCACAGGGGAGACGTGCGTGCACACTCCGTGCCAGTGGCTGAACACTCTGAGCCTATGCTTGCCACGCCTGTATACATGGGCGCTTCGGGCCACACGCTTGCTTGGCACAATTGCACGCACACCTGCATCGTGGTTTGCTCCACGTCTAAGCCCACGTGTCTCTCCACGCACGCAGGACTTGGGGGGCGCTCTCGGTGGCCCCGCGCACATGGCGCCTCCCGCGGACGCTATCTCCCTGCCCATCAGCGCGCGGATCTGCGCCGGTAAATGCTGCTTTCCACGGCGGCCGCATTTGTTGTGCGCGCTCTGAAAGGGCTCCGATAATCTGGAAGGCAGAGATAAGGAACACCATTTATTCCGCGGCACTTTGGAAACAATTCCCAGCCCGGTACAACCCCATTCTCGGGCAGCCTCCGGGAGCCGGGCAGATAACGATTGGCTATTCATTATCTTCGCCGGGAACAAAGATTAGCCGGCCGAGATGAAAAATTACCCCGGACAGCGGCGCGGCCTAGCGCGGACCCCCCTGTTCGCCGCCGCCAGCGCCCGGTGCCCCACCCGGCGTGGACCCCGCGTGGCCCGGCGCGCTGCTCTTCGCGCCCCTGCTCAGTGCCCAGTCGTGCTTCTTTGTGTCCCCGCGTCTTTTGGGCCCTTTCTGTGCTCGCTCCCCTCAGGGCTCTCAGTCTCTCCGAAGCTCTTTCCATCTCTCTGACGCTGTCTCCTCTTTTTATCTTTCCGCCCTTGTCTTTCTCTGGCCAACACTTTCTCAGCCTTAATTCTCGTCTCTGACCTCCTTGGAACTTGTTAGATGTTTGCCTGAGTATTCTTACCCCCTCAGCCCCCAAGCCTGCCCGTGCCTCTGCTGTCTCAGTGGCTCATGCTTTTATAAATCTGTCCTTAGGGCTCCCTGTGTCCTGTCCCTCTCCTTGTCTTTCTGTCCATGTCTCTCTGTCTGTCCGCCCTCCAGCAAGCATTCCCAGGTTCCCAATCCTCCTGCCACCTGTCCTCTTCAGGCCTAGGCCCCTAGCAAAAGTCCAGCAACCAGGAGACTCCAGCCAGCTCTACCTGACCAGCTGAAGGGCCGCTGGGGTGGGACCCTGTGCTCCATCCCAGGAAACCCAGCAGAACTAGAAGAAGGCCCAGACACCCAGGTCCAGGGGTGCAGAGCAGCCATCTGTCGCATGACCCTCACCAGTGGGGATAGGGGCTCACAGCAGGTGGTCCCAGAGAGGCCACTTTACTAGAGCAGTTATTCAGTATGGCTCTGGTGAGGGCAGATAAACTTATCAGTTTATCTCCCCTCTCCCATAGACAGAAAGGGCCCAAGCGAACAGCACCCTGGAGCTGCACTGTTGGTTCTGCTGGTTAGAAAAGGTGTAAGTGGCTGGTGAGCCCAGAACAGGCACACAGCATGTGACACCCGGGGACCCATTCCTCTGTGGATCACAGACACAGTGTATTCCACTGAACAACACCCACATCACTGACACACAGACATAAACAGCAACTCAGCTCACTGGCACACATCTGCCCCTCCCCATAAGTCTAAAGTTATAGGAGGGTACTACATCAGGAAAGACAGCCAGGCATAGTGGCACATACTGGTAATCCCAGTTACTGAGGCAGGCTGAGGCAGGAGGATTGCAAGTTTGAAGTCAGTTTGGGCAATTTAGCAAGGCCCTGTTATAAACAAACAAATAGGGGCCCAGGGAGAGAGCTCAGTAGAATAAATGCTTGCCTGGCAAGTGCAAAGTCCTGAGTTCAATCTCTGGTACCACAAAAATAAATAAATATAAACAAACACATAAATGAGGGCTGGAGATGAGTTTAGTGTTCTTTAGGCTCAAGGCCTGAGGTTTAATCTCCAGTCTTGAAAAAAAGAAAAGAAAAAAGACAAATAGAAAAATGCACATAAATATACACAGACAGGAGAATATACACCCAGATACACAAACACTCCCAATACTCGACAGTTGATAAGAATTCAACATGGGTACCCACATTGCAACACATTCACACACATACACATGTGTGCACACACACACACACCAGTTCAAAGACACACAGATAAACCAGGTACACACTATTAAAGATATACATACAGTGATGTGTACCACCTGCTCCCCTTCAGCAAGTACAAATTCATTCACACAGGGACCCACACATTGCCACAGACACATAGTCACACATACTAGTTTACAGATGAACACTTGGAAATGCCCACTGCTGAAGCCATATGAAGATGAAGATCCTATAGACACCCTACCCCCAGGACACACATCCAAGTCTGCAGACATGCACTCCTGCATGCACTACTGGCTGGGATGCACACTTCCACTGAGCCACTGAAGGAAATGGATGTGCTAGCTTAGTTCTGCAAACACGTGTGCATAAGATACATACAGGCCACAACATATGGATACTGAGTCACATGAACATGTCTGTTTCCACCCACAGACAGCAGGTGCCACAATGACAGGGGACATATTCCCTCCCCGGAGGCATACTTGGGAACCAGCCACACACTTCTGGTCCTTCCTTGGCAAAGCACTTTCTGGGTCTAACACCACAATCACTCTCTAGGGAGTTACAATGGGCTGGAGAGGAGGATTGGATTCCTTGGTGGGGTCCCCTAGACTCCTCTAGAAAAACCTAGGAGCCTTCTAGGAGCAAGCCCCCCACCTACCCATCCCTCAGCCTTCTAAGGACAGGTTCTCACCTTTACCAGAGTGACCTGGCCAGGGATACAGCAAAACTCCACTCCCCTCTGAGCTGGGAATCCAGGTGGGCACGGGGAAGGAAGGCTTGTCCTACACACAGGCTGTTGGTGAGAGTGTGTGTGTGTGTGTGTGTGTGTGTGTGTGTGTTGTCCCCACCCTGGTTGCCTGTCTGGGCCATGCACATACCCACAGCTCCATATATGCTGTTGTGTCTGTGTTCCTGTCAACACTGTGGGTAGTGGGCTGAGGAAGGAAGAGCAGGTGTCATGTACCTGTATTTGTGAGTGTGTGTGCCCATGGCTGGAGAGGGTCCCCAGAAATAACTCCAGAACAGAGACTGGCATGACAGCCTTCCAACCTTGCATCCCAGACATCAGGGGCACCCTCGAGCACTCTAGTAGTCTGGCTCCGGACAAGCAGGGTGAATATGTTCCCATTGCCCCATGGCCAGTGATCCTACATGACTAGCCCAGAGGCTGAGCCCAGCAATCAGAGAGCAGAGCCTGGGTCATCCTCCTGCCCCCCTGCGGCGCACTCACCCTCCCCCCATGTTGAAATAAAAAGCAGCACTGCGGGGCCAGGGAGAGGGAGAGGCTTCCAGCCAACACGCCAGGGAAGTGGTGGTAAAGCCTGCTGCTCTAGTCTCTATTCTTGCTAGGCTGCTGTCACCCCCATCCTAGCCATTCCTCACCCACCGGGTGGACAAAGCGGCCCACTGTGCATCACACCATGTGGCTGCTCTGGGCGCGGACAGGGTCCTGCTGCTGAGTACCACCTCCACCACCAGGCTACTCTGGGAGCCCTGCACCCCGGTGAGTCTCTTTCAGCTTGCCTTCCTGCTTCTCCTGGGACTCAGCTTGGCTGTGGAGCCAACACTGCATAGCCACTGGCTCCACGGCCCTACCTTTGGGGTTCTGCCTGGGCCTGCCAGTCTTGAGAAATCCTGGCCTTTCCTGGGGCAGATTCGGGCACCTGGACACCACAGGCTACCTCAGGCCTCTGGGTTTCCCATTCCTTCCAGGATCCCCATCTCCTAGGGCTGCACAATCACCTCCCCCTCCTGGCCCCAACTGGAGCCTTTGTCTTCCGCCTGCACCGGCCGCCTGAACCGATGCGTCCGAGCCGGGCTGAGCAGGCTGCACCTGCTGGCTAGTCCCGTGCGCCGGCTTTTCGAGGCTTAACCCAGCTCACTCCTGCCTGCCTGCCGCGCCCTGAGGCCTTTTATCCCATGCGGCTGGGGTACAGGTGGGGGAGTGCATTGGGTCTGGAGGGCTCCCCTCTTCCCCAAGTCAAAGTGGAATCCGTTTAGCAGAATTTCAATAAGAACAGGGTAGCCACAGGGTGGTGTGGGCAGCAGGCGTAGACAGTGTTTGGATCTGGTTGGACTCCCGGCTTTTAGGACCACTCAGTGGTAGCCAGCCTTGAACTAGAGTTTGTCTCAGCCTTCAGGAGAAAGTTCTGGTGTTCAGGGCCCCTAAGATGTGGCCGTTGATCCGTTACCAGAAAACACGAAAAGAAATTCGTTTGTTTTAGAAAAACCCATGTCAACCTGGGTCAGGAACATCTGAGCATGAGCTCCGGGTCTACGCAGGCGACCCATGCTGGGATTCGTTTATGGGCAGACTGAACTTGAGAACCAGGTGGAGCCAAAGTGAAGCCCGGGTGTCTGGAGAGTGTTTCCCAGGCGGGATGACAAATTGCAAACAAATTGCATCTAACGAAAGGGATTTAGCAGTTGTCCTGCCGCAGGGCACTAGGCGCTGTGAGCACTGCTGAGCTGTCATAGAGGATGGAGAAAGGCGGGGTGATCTGTGGATCTCCGTGGGGCTGGGGTGGCCACTGGCTCAGCAGTGGATTAGAACCTGTTTAGGAGACAGAGCCCCTGGTGGCACCAGGGCCAGAGTGCCAAGACACCGAGGACTATGGGCCTCAGGATTGTCCACAACAGGCTGGCAGAGCCAGCAGGAAAACCAGGGAAGAGAAAGCTTTTTAATTCAAGGAGCTGGAAGTGAATCTCAAAGAGCAGAGCGGCAGCCAGAGCGGCAGTAACGAAGGAGCCGAACCTTACCGATTTAGGCACCGCTGGTGACTCCCCAGTGTCCCTGACAAGTATGCTGGGAGGCTGTGCCTAGTGAGTGAAATAGTCCTTCGGAAGGCTGTCCCTAAGCAAAAGCTTCCTTGAGCCCCCACCCACTTGTGGGCCAATTAGCTGCCCAAAGAAGAAGGTGAGAAGAATTAGGTTTCAAAGAGAAGACAAACTTAGAGGTCCCAGAGGGGCTGCTAAAGATGAGCGAAGTTTAAACAAAGAGTGAAGCACAGAGCCGAGAGCTGGGCTGCTCAGGGCCCTGGCTTGGCGGAGCTGCCACAACTTTGCACCAGCCGGGTGGCTCTCAGGACCTAGGTCTGGATCCCCGGCAGAAGCCCTGAGCCAGCCCCCACCATGGTCTTAACCGGGAGTCTAGGGTCACTTGCAAAGGGCTGTTAGAAAATTCTGTTTGGTGGCCACCTTTCTTCATCGGAGAAATCTTGTTTCCCACAAGGAAAATGACAGCTCCTTAGTGTGATTAAAGGCCTGCATTTCCATCCAAGCTCCGAACGAAACAAAAATTGAAAAATGGACTGTATTCCTCACAAGGTGTTTCAAACCCCTAGTCTCAGAGCAGGAATGCATAAGAACTGGAATAAATGTGCTGTCATCCAGGTGGGACTGGAAACCACCGGAATTCAGCCCTTCCTGGTGGCTGAGCTGATCCTCCCCGGAGATCTGCTCCGGGGTAAGGCAGCAGTACCATCCAGCAGGCCTGGTAGGTGAGGGCCTGCCTGACTCTCGCAAATATTCACAGCGCAGGACCCATTTATTGGCCAGCTCAGCAACCTGCTACCTGGTGCCGCGATTTTTTTCTATCATACGGGTTCATTCCTGCAGGAGTACTGGAAGTCCCGCCTCGGACGCAGGAGCTTCGGTTTCGATGGCAGCTGGGCCGAGCGGGCTGCTAGCCTGCAGTTTCTAGGAAGGCAACTCCGGGGGCTTCAGAGGACTTGGCAGAATTCCCTTCCCTGTTTTCCTGTCCAGCCCGGAGTGCGGGCAGGCAGGCTGCTGCGGGTCTCCGGAGGCCCTAACTCAAGTGCTGCTTAACTGCCCAGCAGCTAAGCCCTATGCGCAGCGATTTTCTGAGCCGCCGAGCGGGGTAATTAAATCCCCGGCTGCACTCGCTCTGCCCAAGCCGGACGTTGGAACAGGGGCCCAGCCAGGCTGGCCACCTTCATCGCCGAAGGCTAGGACACTGTCACTGCAGCCATCGACACCCCAGAAATGGAGATCTTTGAAACCGCGCGTTTGGGGGAAAGGGGCAAATTACCTGCTTGCTTTGGTGAGGGCCTCCTTGGTCACCTTGCAGTAGCCGCCGATCACTTTCCGATCGGTCCTCGCTGACACCGTCCTCGGTCGCTCCAGCCGCTCGCCCCGAAGTGCGCGCAACAGCATGCTGGACACGGAGCAAGGGTCCCAGAGATTGCGGGCTCTGGGACTCCTCATGGGTTTTAATCTCTGTGGTGGTGGTGGTGATGAACCCCGAGCTGCGGGCGCGGAGAAGCGGAGGCGGAGGTCCCAAGAGGGGCTGGCCGAGGGTTCCCGACACTCACCTGCGCGCGGTGGATTCTGCTAGGCCCAGGACGCAAGGCCGAGGGTCCCCAGACCTAGGGCGGCCGCCCCAGCTTTCGCCTTTACCTGCGCCAGGCCTGGACAGACAAGCAGACGCCGACCCCAGAACCCGAGTTTAGCTGAGCCCTGAGCTGGCCCGGGAGGCTGACGGGAGAGCCGGGAGCTGAGCGCGGCGGCCAGGCGCCCCCGAGCCGTGGGGACCCAGCTCTCCTCCCGCCTCGGATTATTAAAAAGTTCATTTCCTGGAGAATCGGGTGACGTCAGGGGCCCGGCGTCGCGGTGGCGGGGCCGCCGGCCGGAGAAGCCGCCTCCGGTTACCCAATTACCGACCGTCAATCGCGCCCCTCCCCCCGGATGGCCAGGACCCCCGCCCCCAATCACCGAGGAGCCCCGGGCGCCCACTGAGGCTTGCGTCGAAGGACGGTGGCGCCCCCACACCCCGCACCTGCCGGGCTCCCCCAAATGTCTACGTCCAGATCCCCTCCCAGGCCTCAGGGTCCCCCGGGCCAACGTTCCCCTGCTAGAGCCGCAGGAGGGTGAAGAAAGAAGTGCACATTCCGCCTGCACCCCGCGCTTGTTCCCGGAGTCGGGGTGTGGAGAGAGAAGCTCCGGGGACCTGGGAACTCTGAGCTAGAACCCTCGCCACCCGTCCCCCGGGGTAGCCAGGGAGAGGACCCCTGGAGGGAAACGGCTGCGCCTGCCTGGGGCGCCTCTCCTGCTGGCGTCGGCGCCAGGCCGGGTCTCACCGCCTAGCCCGGGGCAGTGCGGCCGCGGGGTCTGCGAGGCCACGCCCGAGGGGACGCCCCCTCCTGGCCACCTCCTCCTTCGCCATCTACCCCACCACCAATCGCGCCCGGCCTAGCACAGTCTTGGCAGCCCTGGGACGCAGACCCAGGTACTCTCTCGCGCGCCCGCACCCCCTTGTTCTCCCAGCCCGGGGACACAGGTCTGAGAAGGTGGCAGCTTCGGGCTGCGCGCGTCGGTGGAAAGTGGTGGGGCAGAGAACTCTTGTAGAGAGGGCCAAGAGAAGAGGTCAGCCTCGGGGACCCCTACACCCAGGGAGCGCGCTTAGGGTTAGGGTCCCGGGACGGGGGCGTGAGCAGCCCGGCAGCCGCCAAGGCGCTGGGAGGGGCGCCCGCGGCGGGCCGAGTCCCGCGGCGGAGTTGCGGGCACAACCAATAGGGGGCGGAGGCTGGGCGGCGCGCGGCACTGATTGGCTGGCGCCAGCTTCTTAGGCGTGCGCGGCCCCCGCTTCATGTCTGAGCAGGAGTCGGCAGCTGGCGCCAGCGCGGCCGGACGATGCCGAGCGGCCAGAGCCGGGCGGGCCCGAGGCCGAGGCGCGCGCCGTCCCCCGCCCCTGCCCCGTGAGCCGCGGCCTCCGCACGCGCCGTCCCGAGCCGCAGCGGCACTCCCATCTCTGCCGGTGCCTCCGAGCCGCAGCGGCGCTGCGTGCGTAAGTTGGGGTGCGAGCGTCATGGGAGGCCGGCGCGCCTAGTTCTCAGGGGTCTCCCGCTGCTGGGCCTAGGAGGGGGGCGCGCGGGGGAGCGGTCCCGGCTTCGCTGCTAGAAGTGCACTTGGCGTAGGGCCGCGGGTGCGTGTCTTAGGTGTCCTGAGTTCGTGTTGTGCCGGCTCCAAGCGTGGGTGTGGACGTGTCGCCGCAATCCCGCGCCCCGTGAGTGTCCGGGCATCAACTTTAGGTCTGAGTTCGTGTTTGTGCACCCAAGGGCTGGGACACAGCCTACCCTGTACCATCCACGCGCGTTTGCGGGGTCCCCGCTCATAACCCCTTGTGCACTGTGTGCGGCTCTGGGGCCGCGGGTAAACACCCACCCGAGTGTGCGTGGCTAGGACCCCTCCCCCGCTTTCCTTTCGTTTCAAACTGTGCGCTTTCCTCCCACCCGGGATTGGTCTTTCGCGGTGCCTGGGTCATCCTTTGAGGATGTCCGCTTCTGGCTATGCTCTTAACGCCCCTTCGTGTCGCCCAGGGTCAACACCGTCCCGCACAGACCCCGAATCACCACCGCGGGCCATGGAGGTGGCGCCAGAGCAGCCGCGCTGGATGGCGCACCCTGCGGTGTTGAATGCGCAGCACCCCGACTCCCACCACCCAGGCCTGGCGCACAACTACATGGAGCCGGCCCAGCTGCTGCCCCCCGACGAGGTGGACGTTTTCTTCAACCACCTGGACTCGCAGGGCAATCCCTACTATGCTAACCCGGCACACGCGCGAGCGCGCGTCTCCTACAGCCCCGCGCACGGTGAGCGCGGCCCCGGGCCGGTGGGAGGGAGGAGGACGTCTGCTTCCCGGATGTGGGAGCCGCAGAGCTGGGCGGGAAAGGTGGGGGCCGCGGTGCTGGAGAGGTCTCTGCTTTTGCAGGCTGGTCAGTTGCGGGTCTACTCTGGCCACGGTCCTCAACTCGGTATCACCTTCCAGATTAAGATCAACGGGATGGCTCGTTTCAAGCTCGTTTTGGTGGGGAGGGTGCTGCTGCAGTTTTCCTTAGTTGTGATCCCTGTCCTCTTCCCCGCAGCCCGCCTGACAGGAGGGCAGATGTGCCGGCCACACTTGTTGCATAGCCCTGGCCTGCCCTGGCTGGACGGGGGCAAGGCTGCCCTCTCGGCCGCCGCTGCGCACCATCACAACCCCTGGACAGTGAGCCCCTTTTCCAAGACGCCGCTGCACCCCTCAGCTGCTGGGGGACCGGGCGGGCCGCTGTCCGTGTACCCGGGGGCTGCAGGCGGGAGTGGAGGAGGAAACGCCAGCTCGGTGGCCTCCCTCACCCCCACCGCGGCCCACTCTGGCTCTCACCTCTTCGGCTTTCCACCCACACCACCCAAAGAAGTGTCACCGGACCCCAGCACCACAGGGGCTGCCTCCCCAGCCTCATCATCTGCGGGGGCTAGCGCAGCCAGGGGAGAGGACAAGGACGGTGTCAAGTACCAGGTGTCACTGACCGAGAGCATGAAGCTGGAAGGCGGCAGTCCCCTGCGCCCAGGCCTGGCCTCCATGGGCACTCAGCCTGCCACCCACCACCCTATCCCCACATATCCCTCTTACGTGCCCGCTGCTGCCCATGACTACAGCAGCGGACTCTTCCACCCAGG
>NDGM010607439.1:0-12725 GCA_002564305.1 Octomys mimax
TTAATTATTGCAACTGTCCTACTAATCAGTTTTGAAACTGTCTCATTGCTATTTGTTTCTCAAAAAAAGTTAATAAGAAAATATATAGTATATCTATGAGTGGAGTGGTATTTGGTTACAAAATATGTGATTACAGCACTAAAAAACCCCACAATGCTCAATACATGAAGAAAACATGAAAGGTATGATTTTATGAGTCAGTTCATACGGAATATACAGAAGAGGCAAATCCAGAGGCAGGAAGCTAGTTCGTGGTTGTCACGGGTGAGGATAGAGTTAGCAGAGAATACATTCTTGGTGTGATTTCAATCGAAAATGTCTCTCAAAAGCCTATGTGTTCCAAGGTTGGGCCTATGGAGACAACTAGATCACAGGGAAGCCAAACCCCTCAGGGGACTGACCCAGTGAGAGTTCATAGCTGACCGTGCTGTGAGGAGGTAAGCCTGGTTGGAACCGCTGGCTCACCAGGGGCTGTGGCCTTAGAAGATTGTCTCTCTTCCCGGCTGCCCCCTTTTCTCTGCTTCCTGACCACCATGATGGGGGCAGCTTTCCCCCACCTTCCCACCTACCTTGCCGTTTCAGCCAAAGACCTGGTGCATCTTGGACTGAACCTACTGAAACTGCCAGACAGAATAAGTCACTCCTCCTGTCAGTCGCAAGTGTTCAATATTTCATGCCAGACATAGGAAAGCTAACCCAAGACTTGACGAGTACAGGCTTCCATTTGTGTCTTAGATACTGTTTTAACAAGCTACCCAACACTCACAACTCAGAGGAGGAAAAGTCTATTCCAGCTCACAGTTCGTAGAGGATCCAGTCTGTGGTCAGTCTGCTCCAGTTGGGGTGGCATGGCACAGGGATCACAGAGCAGAAACAGCCCATGGCAGGGCAGGCAGGAGGCGGTGGCAGCAGCAAGCAGCAGCCTGCCTCTCCCCTTCAACCCATCCAGGCTATAAACCTTTTAGGTGGAGCCACTCACACCCAGGGTGGGCCTCTCTCTTTAGTAAGTCCGTTCAGCCATGCCCAGAACTGTGCTAATTCCAATCAGCGAATGGATTTACTGCACATGCCCTTAACCCTAGGATCACATATCATACACCCTACATCCAGCCGGCTCCAAAAAGCCCCTCCCCATGAGTGCATGAGACCTGGGAAGACACCTAAATACAAGCCCTAGCAACTTCATGTAGTAACGTAGTTCTGAAGTTAGACAGTGATAGTAGTTGAAAAATGTTGTGAATGTACCTAATGCCACTGAACAGTGAACTTCGAAGTAATTAGAGTATTAAACTTTGTTGTATATATTTTGCTATAATTTTCTTTAAAGGTATGGCAACTAACCTTTATGTCATGCTTTAGTTAAACTTCGCAAGACATTTGCAGATGTTGGAAAAAATTCCATTTCACGGTGAATATCTTGGAACCCAAGGAGGTAAAGTCATTGCCATTGTATGGAAGGAAAAAAAAAAAAAACAAAACACAAGGGGAGTATCTTACTCAGAGCTCATCTTACTCAAAGCTTATGTCTGTGCTTGAAACTTGTAGAAACCTCAGAGGTGAATCAATGAACAAGTGAAGGAATGAACGTGTGAACCGACTGGGACCCAAAGGCTGAGCTGACCCTCGTGCTCACAGAACCAGGAGGTGGAGGATCTGCAGTGTGCGCCAGCGTCTTCAGGCCCTGCCTTTCACATCTACCCACAGCACACTGTGTCTGCCAGGAATACCCTCCCTACCTGCCTTTTTCTGTCCTTCAAGGAATTGTTAATAATTCAGAAAAGTAAGTGATGCACATCGATCATCCTCTGTTACTTCAGGCAGCATGAAAGAAACCCAAAAATCTAGAGGGAAAAAAAACCATAGTTTTCCCAAGGCTAAAACAGGAAGGTACCTCTAGGTTGAGTTGGGATAAATAATCCAGAAGGTAATGTCCTCAGAACTTTAACTGTGCGTGCACTTCAGGGGCACCTGCCTGCCACAGAAGTTCAAAGTTCTGTGCCGCGCTGGGACTCCGAGCGTGCTTCTCGGCAGGAAGCCGGCTCCCGAAAGACAGCAGAGTGCGCCCCGGTGAGTGGCTTAGCTGCTTGTCACCGTGACTCATGCATGATGACATTTAAGGTCCGCAAGGAACTGTTCCGCCAGGACCCAAGCACCTGCTTACAAAGGAAAAGATGTTCTCTCACTGTTAGGAGATTTGCTTACTTGACCTGAGTATACTGATGACTGCTTGGATTTTAAAACTTGTTCAGTCTGGACAGAGACTCATGGGTGGGCATATTTATACCCCAAAACTTGGCATTGAAAGTTCAGATAAGAAAGAATTTTGCATCGCGTGCTAAAGAAGCAACAGCAGGCTGCAGCCCAAGTTCAGGCTTCAAGGTCTTGAGGTCCTGAGGGCGCGATCCCACAGCGGGCGCTCCTCAGTGCAGAACCCTGTTCTGCTTTTCCATCATTTGTTTCTTGGTCTGTCTAGTGGCTCTGTGACAATTGGCGTCGGTGCAATGATGACACGCTGGGTACACGGCCTTCGGGAGCAAAGGCTCATGGGTTGAGGTTGTCTCCAAACACCAGGCGTACAACGGTGCATTCCACCAGTAAGCTGCATGAAGAAAGCTCTTGCCTGCAGCAACAGGAGCTGTGTTTGGGGCCTCAAATGCAGGAGTTTATCAAGAACTCCGAGAAACACAGATTTCTAGGCACAGCCCCGCCAGTATGAAGATGAACAGAAGAGGGTGTGTCCCGGCATCCAAGATTCCCGAAGGAAGAGCATTCAACAAGGCTTGGATTAGACTAGAAACATCGAGCTTGGGTCGGAATTATTAGGAAACTGCACAGATGAGAAAGACACCGAATTGAAGACACTGCCTGAGTTGATGCTCGGCTGTCAGTGTAAGGTGAGGCCTCCAGAATGTGAATACAGCAAAGATGCCGCCTCAAGTCACATCCCCAAGATGACAAGGACACAGGAGTGGCCCGGTGCTGGCAGGGGTGCCCGACAAAGGAAGAAGGAAGGCCACGATGGCCCAGGAGATGAGGGCACCAAGCCGCACCACTACTAGCCAAATGCAATCCCATCTCAGGCAGCAGAGAAGGCGCAGGAGCAGACTGGGTTGCTGTGTCACCAACAGTAGTGAGTGGCTTTAGATGCAGAGGGACCCTCAGCTCCAGTCCTTCTCTACATCCTCGGTGCCGCTTGGGAATAATTGGTTCATCTCTCTGATCTTCTTGTTTTCCTATAGATGAGTCAAGACACCATGAGGTTGGAATGTAGATACTGTCCAAGGGCAGACTATTTTAACTTCAAAGCTAGCAACTTAAAGTGACTTATCCCAAATTCTAACCCGAATACATGGCCACACTGACAAAATCAAATAGCGTACAGATTAACCACAGTCAGCTTGAAATGGAAAAGTTGGAAGAGGGGAAGAACTAGAAAGTGGCCTTGTTTTATATAAATGTTAGTATTTGCTTTTTGGAAGTAGACTGTCCCCAAATGCCCACATGCAAAGGGCTAGTCTCAGCCTGTACTGCTCCCGGGAAGGTGGCAGAGCCTTTAGGAGCTAGGATATGACAGCAGCTAGGACATTAGGGAATGACCGTGAGGACACTCTGGAGCCAGCCCTCGTCCTCTCCCTGTCTCCTGCCTGGCCGACACGAGGTGAACCATCTCTAACACCGGCTGTCCTGCTCCAGGCCAGAAGCACCGGAGCCAAGGGTCACAGACTGCATCCACGAACCAGAGCAAACCAGCTCTCCTTTTACACTGACAGCCTCCAGTGCTGTGTCACAGAGATGGAAAGTTGGCAGATGCGATATTTTAAAAATTAGAACACTCTAAATAAAGTGACTCAAATTCCCTAATGATAACAATGTCTGGAATATTATGATGCCCAGATCACTTATAATATTGTAATAAGCTTGTGAGTTCTATGATGATAAATGTCCCCTTGCCACAACCCCAGAAAACAAAAGATGGCTTGGCCTCTGAACAGTAAGTATGTGATGGAGATGAAACTCAGCAAAAGCTATGGCTCCAAAAATCTGAATTCTTTCCATGGCACTGGGTCACCATTGACACTTACAGGCGACAGTTCCCAGAAAGGCTTCAGGTCTCCAGGGCTCAACTCCTGGGCCCTGCGCCCCTGAAGTCCTTGAAAAGAGGAGATATGGGTTACTTGGAAACTGCAGGGAAAGGTCAGGGGCTCTTAGTCCTCCTTTAAGTGGGTGGTAAGTACCAAATATTTTCTGTTTGGAACAGGGTTTCTGATTCCTGGGGATTCTTACAACACAGCTGCCCTATCTGAGCTGCTATTATTAGAGAAGAACTCCTTGCGTCATTATCTAGCAGAGGGGATCAGGATTTGGGTTTCGGGCTGGCATTTCTTAGAACTGGTTTCCTATTTTCAACTAAAGGTTACCTTCCCCATTTTGTTCTTTCTATCAGAGATGCTAACATTTCCTAACTTGCTCCTTTTCAAACTGAGCAGGGAGGAGATGAACAAAGTCCACCTCTTTGAGTATGCACCACACACTGCTGTGCGGGGATAGCTGTGGTTTAACTGCCATGGTTAACATCACCATCAACCTCTATTTCCTGTCTTGCAGTTTGTCTGGAATAATTTCACTACTACTCGCATCCAGAAGAATATCTGTCTTGGAGCACAGCACCTTGGGTCCTTGTTCTGCTCTTAAATGTGGCTGTCCTGTTGCTTTGCAGATGCCTTTATTTAATGTACATAAGGCTTGGAGTTATCCATCTTGTCCCCTCCTTGGGGGCCAAGGGACTTAGCACCCTGCACAAAACCAAGGTAGTAACTCTCCAAAGAAGGTAGTAACTCTCCAAAGATGATCACTGATGACTTCTACAACCTGTTTATTTCAGAGAACAGTAAGGGACCACACACACACACACACACACACACACACACAGGAGTCCTTCTAGAGTGCCCTGTAGCTTCCTCAACCAATCTCTTCCCAGGAGAACCCAGCACTTCCTGCTGTCATCTCTTTGCAGTCAGAGAGAACTTCACTTTCTTGGATCATGTTAAATCTTCGCGTAAATTTCCATGGCAAGTGCTGCTCTTGTTAGATGCTAGAAGCGAAACAGGCGTCCTTGAGTTGGAAGCATTCCCCCTTTCTCTAGATCCTCGGCAGTATTTCAGGGCTTAATTAAAGGAAGTAAGTCTCATCTTAAAATGTAACTATAGATCACCCGTTGGCTCCAGACGTGGCCTTGCTCTGTGGCTGAATTTTGCAGAAGATCAAAGGCAGGAAGGGCATTCTTCATGGCGCAGCTTCTCAAATTGCTCAGTTAAACATTCAATCATTCACATTCAGAATCAAGACAAGGCCCATCAGGAGGGAAGTGTATTCTATTTTCTCCATTCCTGGATGCCATTCATTATTAAACTCCTGTAGACCTAATACCATTTGTAAGCATCTGGGTTGGGGGAATGTCATTAAGCTCTCTCCTGTTAACTTTTCTGTCATTGGAATACAGTGTTGATCAAAACATACATATTCATCCCATGCAGATCATGCAGTGTACGCAACGCTGAGACTGGGGATCTGTGAGGCACTGTGCACCTCAGCTTCGAGAAAACCCAGGGGCCAGCCTAACTTTCCTTACCTCTCTGGTTGTTCACCTGTACTCCACTCCTGGAGTGTGTTATGTATTAATTTACAAATACCATGTCTTCTCCTCCTGATGACACTGCCAGGTGAAAATAAGAATTCTGGCCTGTAGAACAGGCATCCCAGAAGGGAGGAGGAGGGAGGAAAAGGAAGGTGACGGGAGGCACACCCTAAGGAGACACACTGAGCAAGCGGGGGCGGGGGGATTGCAATGTAGTGTGAAAGAGGATTCGGCTTTGTGTGTTTGCTGTAGTTACCTTAAAAGAGTCAGACGCCTTCTCTGGGGGAAGTTTCTCTGCATAAAAGAGGATTCTGAGAAAAAGTCAATCATCCAGGGATCATGTGCTTTCCGTGAAGGTGACTTGCACTGAGAACCAGAAGGGCATCATTTGGATCCCAGCAACAAAAAACCCAGGAAACATCTCGTTGCTATAGCCAGAGGCCTCCAAAAGGAACATCCTGGGCTTATTGGAGCAAGATGGCACTCAATGAATTACCTGCACAGGTGCAAGTCCTCTGGGACCCTGTTCTACTTCATGCCTTTGGCTACATATTTAATTATCTGATGCTTTTCCTCTTCTTCACCTCTGTGAATCTTCTTAACCACTCTCATTTTCTCTAAATCTTTCCTGTCCGTTGGTTATGTCCCCCTCATTGGTGTCCCCATGCATTTAGTCACCAAACCGCAGTAACCTGGCTTCCTCTGTCTTACGTCTCTGTGTCTGTCTTCCCGTCCTCTGCTGGAGCAGCCTTGCTTTCGGCCCTGGTTATTTCTGACCAGGAACGTTCTAATAATTTTATTTTTTTTAACCAAACTGTCTATCTTTTTAGGGAAGTCACGTTGCAAGGAGATGACAGGTCATATTGGGGACAAGTTTACCTATCGTAACTCAGGTACAGCACTTCTTTACTAAAAAACAAGACTTCCATGACATGTAAATATAAGACCATTTTACCTCAGAACTAGCCATCTTGGGAAAGAGCTAAAGCTGCAATTTTAAGGTCCTACCCAGAAGTTGGCAGTAGTGTCAAGCATGGATCAGCAGCGATTCTTGAGCAGAAATCTAGGTTGCATTTAGTGTGGCATACACGTCAGTCCCTCATGGTGGAGACTGCAGTTCAAACAAGTCTGAAAACAAGTCTCCATAATTTTGAAAAATCTCTCAGGATTTTTTTTCCCAGATGAAAAAATAATAATCTAGAGTTGGCCAAATAGCTCAGCAGATTACAATGCCTGCTTAGGCAGGCGCGGAGGATGGAGGTTCAATCCCCAGGCCTGCTGTGTCGGCCCCGTCCCCGTCCCCGGAGCACACTGAGACAGAAATTGAGACTGGGCGTGGTGGCGCACGCCTGTGATCCTGACTCTTGGGAGACTGTGAACAGGCGGATCACTGCAAGTCCGATGTAGTAGTGAGACCCTGAACACCCTGTACACCCTTCCCTAAAAATACCAAAAAAAAAAGAAAAAGAAAAAGAAAGAAAAAAAGAAAAATAACAATCATGCTTTTTGTAAGCATTTGGAGAATCTAAGAACATATCTTTACATGTCCTGTAGCGTCACTGCCTAGCAAGCTGTCATGTGTTCTCTTGCCGTCTTTCTTTTCTGTACAAGAATTGCACAGCTGGGATACGCGTGTGTGTGCACAGTACGTACAGTCACCCACTGGTGTCTGGGAGAGATTAATCGCAGGGATTGAAGCCCATGACTTTGCATTAGAACATGACTCGCACACGGTCTCCCAGCTACCCTGAATAACGTTCGGGCTCCTTGTCGTGCCTGATGCAATGGCCACGCCCCAGTCTGCGCATGGCGTAGTACTTAGCCTATGGCAAATCCGAGTTTTGCTTTTCTGGAACTTTCTGGAATCTGAATATTTTTCATCTGTGGGTAGTTGAATTTGCAGATGTAGAACTCGCAGCCCTGAAAGTCCAACTGTGTATATTTCCATCATTTACCACCATACTTAGCATGATACTTAGCAAATAGCACACTAGTACAAGTATTAGTTCAGAATTAATTAATGGAACATATTGAAAAGTTTATAAAAAAACACAAGAAGTTTACAAATAGGAAAGAAAATCTATTCAAGAGTAAAGACTATGCAACAGGCTTAATACTCAGCCCAGCAGAATTTAGTGTTTTGCACTTTTGATATCAGAGTCGGTTTATATTCTTGTAAGTCTTCACCTTTTTCTATCTTCTTAAGAAGAAAACGTGCAGTGGCGGGCTTCAGAGGGTGCTCAGGGGTTTGCAAAGCTCTCAGCTCAGCACTCTGTCTTTCTTACATGAGAAATAAATCCTCACTTGTTTGATACCAGGGGAGGTTCATCTTCTCCAGCATTATCCGGCGGTCTGGGAGGCGTGGCTTGGGGCAGGGTTCCTGCCTTTGGCCGCCTTCCCTTCCTCCAGAACTCAGACGATGGGGAGACAGAGAAGCCATGGGCGACCTCAGAGCTCGTGCTCCGAGCTTTCCAAAGGTCACATTGTACTTCTCAGCACAGGAAGAGGCAAAGGAGTGAGAAACGTAGAAGTTAAATCTGAAAGAAGGCAGGAAAGACATGCAAAGGAGAGAGACACAGAAAGTACAAAATAAGACAGAAAAAACATATCAAACTACCTTTTGAAAATGTAAGTTCACTAATGTCATAGGTCAGGCTCCCCGAAAAGGAGTTCTGAGATAGTAAGTTGCATACGGGAAGTTTAATGGGAAATTTCTCACGATCCGCTCCTGTGAGGCAAGGGAGGAAGGAGAAGCAGAGAGAATAGCAGAAAGCAGCGACGAGCCCCCGCCAACTGTGCAAGGCCCTGAGCTGGGAAGGCCTTTTGGAAGTAACCTGATGGGTACACTAGTGCTGAGCTTGAGTAGCCTCGTATTGACCACGAGTTGGTGTGAGCTACTGCAGGGAGGTGAGACATTCAAGAAGGTGTGGCTTTTGGGGAGGTGTCCTTTACCCACGGTCTTAGTTACTTTTCTCATTGCTGGGACCAAATACCTGACACCCGGGTTTATATAGCTTACAGTTTGTAGAGGTTTCAGTCCATAATCAATCGGCCGGCCCCCAGGCCCCGTGGCACAGCACACCAACAGCACAGAGAAGACTGTTCAGGGTGTGCAGAAGATAGCAAAAGAAGCAAGACTCCACCACAGCCCTTCCTGTCCCTTATGTCTGACCCAGGCTACTCAGGACGGGCGGCACTCACTCCCTTCATCCCAGTGTCCTCAATCCTACCATTGTGCCACGAATCAACCCCGGCGCCACATACTCTAGATTCAGCCACCTCTAAGAAAGCCCCACTGTGACTGCAGGAGGCTTGGGGGTGGGGGAGACATCTCCACATGAGGTGTAACAACTAGTGAGACTGATCGTGGCTAACAGCGGACTGAGTTCTAGAAGTCAACAGGATCCCTTGTAGCTTAGGAAGCAGTGTCTCTCCCCTAGACAAGGAAATTCACCCATGTATGGAGGCTCCACCATCACTAAGCACAGAAGGAGACGTGAACATTTATCATAATTTATAACAACAACATATACCGCTCTGTTGCTCGTAGGGAATCCACCTACACTGTGAGAACACGAACACCAAAGAATGGAAGGTCCTGCGTGCTGCTGCTGAAGGACTGAGCTGTAATATAAGGGAACCAAAAGTGAAAGGGTTAAAGGATAAATACAGAGCGATATTGTCACAGTTTGCATGAATGTTCTGCATATGTCTCAAGGTCTGTGTCAAATGCAGTGTGGCACTTAGAGGCCTAGCATGAGGCACCTTGTGGATGGAGCCTTTGGGTCACTGCAGGAGTGCCGCCACACCGACTCCTACGGCCCCGCCCTGTTCTGTTTCTTGACTAATGAAACATGCATTTTACAGTATTATCTGCTCCTCAGCCTTGAGACTCAGAAAACCCCCCAGAGAACCAGGGTGATGGGTCTGCCTCACTATGGACTGGAACACTCGGAACAAGGAGCCAAAGTGCTTTTTTTCTCTTTATAAGCTGACGTCTTCGGTGCTTTGTTACAGCAACAGAAAGCTGACTAATGCAGATGCTACCATGTTATTATTTACCCAGTGATACCTGGTTCATGAACTTAATTCATTCTGTGATTCTGGAGAAGATGGCCACTTTCGTGTCCACATGGGAAGATGGGCACAGTCCCATTCTTGACCCAATGTGGAGTTCATGAACAGAAGCAGAATTCTGGTGAACACTTCTGTTTGCAGACCAAGTTGTTTGCAGACAGAACCATTCATGAATCAGGTCTTGCTGTATTCAAAGAAAAAGAAAGGTTCTTCATTATATTGAGAGAATGCACAGAAGTTTTTGAAAAGGAAATAAATTCAAAGCTACAAGTACTTCTAATGATGACAACATGAGGATACTAACTATAGGTGACAACGTTTTATGTAAATCAAAGTGCAGTGTACAAATTTCTAGACAAAATATAACTTAGCAAAATGACTCAAGGAGATTTTCTATAAATCAGTCAAATTTTCATTATGTCAGTTGAATTTATTACTTTATTTTTTTGAAAAGAAAATATCATGTCAGCTAATTGCACAAGTGAAGTCTATAAAAATTTATTAAAATAACAGATGATTCTAGGGCCAGCAAGATAAGTCAGTGGACTAAGCACCTGCTTAGGCAAGCACAGGGACTGGAGTTGGGTCCCCTGCACTACATGTCACACAGGCACCACCCCCAGGCATGCTAAGCCAGTAACTGAGACCAGGCGTGGTTGTGCATACCTGTAATCCCAGTGCTGGGGAGGCTAAAAACGGGAGGATCACTACGAGTCCAAACTGCATAGTGAGACCCTGTGCCAAATACATTTTTTTAAAAAAATAAGTGATTCTAATCTTATACAAACTTTCTAAAGTATAGGACAAAAAGAATACAACACAACTCAGTTTATGAACTTTCCCAAAATATCAAAACCATTGCTCAGGGCCAGGGAGGTAACTCAGCAGTCTAAGCACCTGCCTGGCAAGTGCAAGGACCCAGGTTTGATCCCTAGTACCACATGCCATGCTGGCCACCAAAACTGGGTGTAGTGGTGCATGCCTGTAATCCAAGTGCTAGGCAGGCTGAAATAGGAGGATCACTACAAATCTGAGCTGCATAGCAAGACCTTGTACCCAATACATAATTTTTTTTAAACAAAAAAATTGCTGGGAACTTTTTCATAAAAGTGTAAAATACTTGGATATGTAAAACTCATTCGAAAGCGGAGAAATCCTTCCAGTAGACCTTCCTAGAAGAAAAAAATATGAAAGCATGCTGAATTTCATTAAGAAACAGAGGAACTTCGATCAAGATCACAGCAATATTATAGTTTATCACTAGAGTGGCAGTCAAGCTGAAGCCCCAGTCAAGTGTCAGGGTCATAATGGGTTGGGGGCAGCAGGCAATTTAGACACGGGAGAGCTTTTGGGTAACTCCCCTGTGTTTCACCATACAAGGCAAGCCCAGCAACGGTGTAAAGAAGCCAGCTGGTCCTCGATGATCAGCACCAGCTATCTCCCTGGCCCTGAGCAAGTCACAGTCACCCAAAACCCATCATCCTTACAAATGATTTCAATATACTCCTATATTACCCCTGAGTTCCATGCAGTGTCTAAAATCTTAATCACCACTTAAGCCAAATAATACAAAAGTACAGTCATGTACAAATCAGCTTTTATCTATGTTTACAGCTATGGTAAAAGACGTTTCAGATGACTATAAAAATCAATAAACATTGTCACTAATGATTCCAGTACTTACAAAATATTTGTGATCGATAAGTTACAAAGAAATCTGAAAAATATCAGTATTATGAGGAACACATTAAAAGGGACATGAAAGATATTATAGCTTTATTGTGTCTTTTACAAAACTATCAGTGGAGCAATGTGATCACAAAAAATGGAAAAATGCATTGACAGAGGTGAGCAGAGCTTTGATGTATGTTCAACAAAATTCAAGAGCCTTTCGCAGCTTTGTTATTCGTGGTCCTTTTTGCAAAGATTCATCAATTCTGTGGATGTTTTCAAAAGCGCACCAATTTCTGAACCAGTAAAAGAAAAATGAGATGAAACAGCTACTCTGTTTAGCCAATCCAGAAATTCTAAACTTCTAGGACACACCACTGATGAGTGGTCAAGCCTCCAAGTCTTGTGGCCCCTCGCTGCATTTGGCTACTCCAAGCGCACTAAAAAGAAGGTGCCCTGCCCCTTCCTCCTGGACTCGTTCTATAGGACCTCCAGGTGCCGCCCAACTCATCCACTCTCTGCGGCACAGATGCAGCTCTGGGCCTGGAACCTCGTAGCATTGTCTCTCTCTCTGAAGCCAGGCCTCACACTTCCCTGCACCTGGGCCTCCATCCATCAAGGTCAAATATACCAACCTGGTATATACCAAATGCTTAGCCTGTGCTAGGACACATCCAAGCAACGTGTCCCTGCTCGGATTGGCCGTTCCTAGGTGACAAGCTCCAGAAACCACAGGGCCCTGCAGCGGCATCTTCAGGACGCCTGCCCACGCCCCTCTAGCTCCTTTCCTGTGTCACCCACCCTCAGCCCTGTTCCCCGGACACAAGAGCATCTTGTCCGGCGCCTGCCACATGGAATGCCATGAGGTATTTGTCACCAGAATGGAAAATCAGCAGCGCTCTATTACTATCATTTAATCCACAAACCCGTGTTGACCTCAACGTATTCTTTGTTAAAAAAAAAAAAAATTGCCAAGTTTAGAATCACACATTGTCTTTAGCTCTAATTGCTCTTCAGGGTTTGTCAATCCGACAGAAATTAGTCTTCTCTTAAGGTTCATGTTCTAGACCCAGCTGAAGAGTTCAGATCAGTTATTTTCGGAATTTCCCAGGACTGGGGCTGCCAGGTATTGCCTCAGCAGTTTCTCCTTGTTGTGCCTCAGGAATCCTGCCAGGTGAAACAAAGCTGTAATGTGTTCCCTTATTGGCAATATGGACATTGATTGGGTTTCTCCATCATCAAATTATTCTCTTTCTATTTTTTTTTCTCACGTTGAGGATCCAACTCCAGGGCTTGGGCTGGGGAGATAGCTCAGTAGAATAAGCGCTTGCCCAGCAAGTAC
>NDGM010607589.1:0-10324 GCA_002564305.1 Octomys mimax
GGGAAAGGAGAGGAAGGAAGGAGAGGGGAAGGGAGGAGAGGGAAAAGGAGGGGAGGAGAGAGGAGGAAAGGGGAAGGAAGAGGAACAGAAGATGGGGGAGGGAAAGAAAGGGAAGGGGAGAAGAAAGGAAGAGAGGGGAGAGGAGGGGAGGGAAAAGGGATGAAGGAAGGATTGAAGATGTGTCATGCACACAAACCAACTCCACACAAGGAATGTGACTGTTATGTCATGGACTAACATGGACTAAGAAAAAGCTATTATTAAAGTCACTCCCAGCTCACTTTTCTGCAAATGCAGCAACTGGGGTGGCCAGATTGCAAGTACTCAGTCATATTGATGAAGTGAACTTGCACATGACAAGGAAACTGTGGGCCTTCTAGGATAAACTCCTCAACATCTGTGTCCACGGGGACTCTAGACTTGCTTGCTCTCTACCTCTGGAGTTAGGTCCAGGGAACTGCTTTCCCTCTTTATCAGGTAAGCCTTGGCTTTTCTCCCTGGCTAAACCTTCCCTTTCTTCCCCTCCTAGATTCTTCCCTGAATGAGCTCCTTCGAGTCTCCGGCTATGACAGCTCTTCTTCCTTCTGGAGTCACGAGCACCTCTAGTCATCCACAGGGACATGGCTGGCTGTGTCTGGGAGCCACATTCCCTCCCTGTTGCTGCCCCCAGGGCCCATGGACCCTGTGTGCTTTGCATGACCTCCTCTGGAGACACTGCTCCCAGTCATCTTCTTTCCACCCCTCCAAATAACAATGTTCATAGGTTAAGGCTTTTTGCTCACAAGTCCATCATGATAATTTGATGGTTAGAAAGTCTCCTTCACATGACATATTAGTCACATTTGAGAAAGTAATTAGATTTACAGTGATTGTCATGTAGCCCTTTAAGGCAACATTTAAATATTTTTGATATAAAGAAAAATCTGTCTAAAGACAGGATTTTATTAAAGTATGAGAGAAGAAGCCAATGTCTCAGAAACCTGCTACATACAGGTGACAGTGAGGATCTGAAGATCTCTTTTATCTGATGTTCCTAGTATTAAAATCTCTAGAATATACAATATTGCCCTACTTTTGCAGGTTACCTTTAGAAAAATTGAGAATGGCACATATATATTTCTGTATCCTTTGTTACAACTGCATGTGAATCTATAGTGGTCACACACATAAAAGGTTAACTTAAAAATTCTAGATAAATGGAGTCAATGTGCACATTGTTAGTACTATAGTCCCCATTGTATGGTGTCATGTACAGGCCCTTCTTTGTCCTTGCAGTCCACTAATGGGGACACCAACATAGTCATGCAGAATGTCACTCATCACTGGGTAGTTCCTCATCCTTGAAAATACAGAACATAGTGCTGCTCAGCCTTTTGTCTAAGATCAAGTCTAGCTTCACTTTCTTGTTCAAAGCTCACTTCTCAGGTGATGTTCTATCCCCTTTTGACTGATCCCTTCAAATCAGTGCAATGACCTGCACGGTTCATTAAATGCAGAGTGATGTACTGAAGGAAAGAGGATTTCTATTTTTTTTTATCTATATGGCCAATATCTAACACAATGCCCAAAACTTGGTCACTAAAAAACTGATGGTTGTTGGAGGAATAAATGGATAAACAAAAAATAAATAAGGCATGACTATCATTTGCATCAAAGTTCATGTTAGTTGGGAAGGGGAACTTATCCCAAATAGCTTGCCTATTTCTTCCAAATCAAAAGCTAAAATTTGATGTTTAATATCATTTTTTCACATTACTTCTGATAACAAAGGACACATTCATCTCAGGACCCTTTCCAGAAAGGAAGAACACACCTTCAGGCCTCTGGTCATTACCAAGTGACTCTTCTCTCTGTCCTTCTCATAACCTATTTATTCTGTCATCAACATTCACTTATCTTCAGTGACAGGAGGATGGTCCCCAACTCTACCTTCTGACCTTATTCTGAACCCTATACATTGCAATCAGGATTAATCAACTCAGGGCTTACAGGGAATCATCCATAATAATTGCTTTTGGAATAGATTCTGGCAGGCCATCAACATTTTTACCTATCTCAGAGACTTCTCCATGGCAATGGCATACAAGTCTTGCTGATATTCAAGTGTGGAATAATAGTAAAGGACACAATACAGTGGTGCTAAGGAATAGAGGCACGAGGTACACAGCACAGTAGACATTAATGGGTGGTGTGTTCGGGGTTTAATATACTGAGCTTCCCTTTTGACTGACAAGCCACCAAGATTGCAACAGTAGTGAATAACTGGTCGGCAATTAATTATCAATTATCAATACAGAGCCAATTGTCACTTGCTATTATTTAGAAATTTACAAAGATCACCAATTGAATCCAACAGCTGGATCTATCCCAGACAAATGATCTCAGGCTGGCTTCCTGTCATTATCAGATCATCATGACCCAAAGACTATGTAGCAGCCAGACAGGCTATAAAACCTCCATGTCAAATATTTGGCAAAACCTAGGTAGACCAGCTACAGTCGCGTTCCCAAGCTTTACAAATAAAATCCCAACCGTCCCAAGAAAGACTTAAACTTAGTGAGGTCCTAGAATATTCCCCAGAAAGGATGTGGATGAGGATAAGGTCCAAGAAAATCATCCCAAACCAGAATGGACTCAGGAATAAAGTCAGCTTGACTTTCACACTGTTTGCATGTTCATTAGTTAGTCTTGTTTACTTTTGAGTATTATAATAAAGGGCTTTGGTATGAGTTTTGTGCTTGACTTGCTCTTGTTTTTTAAGAAACTTGAGGTTCAACATTAAGTTGTTTGAGATCACTTTTCTTGATACAGGTGATTGGCCCTCTAAATTTCCCTCCTAAGACTGCTTTCATTACATCCATTCATCTCAGTAGCTGCATTGGGCATTATCATTTAAGTGTAGAAACTTGTCTGATGCTTTCTTTAATTTAATCTGTGACCTACTCGTTATACAGTAGGGTATTATTTAATTTCCATGTATTTATAGGGTTCTTGTGGTTTATTTTGCCATTGATTTCCAATTTCACTGCACTGGTCTGATAATATGTATGGGGTAACTTCAATTCCTTTGTATTTACTTAAGCATGTTTTATAAGCCAGTATGGGGTCTATTTTGGAAAATGTCCTTTCTGTAGCTGAGAACAATATGTATTCTGATGTCGTGTAGTGAAACACTCTGAAGACATCTACTAACTCCATTTGTCGAAAATCTGGTTTACTTCTGATGTTCTACTGCTGATATTTTGTCTAGTTGATCTATTTGTGATGGGGGTATCGAAGTCCCCCATTACAATTGTATTAGTGCTTATTTGATTTTTCATGTCCGTTAATATTTTTATGTAGTTTGGTACACAAGTATTTGCTGTATATATATTTAAGATTATTGTCTCTTGCTCTTAGATTGTTCCCTTTACAAGGATGTAGTGACCCTCTTTGTGTTTTTTAATCAATCTTGGCTAGAAATCCATTTTGTCTGCAAATAAAATAGTCTACTTTTTATGGATTCCTGACACATAAAGTATTATTTTCCATTGTTCGACTTTCCACGTATGAATTTATTTTCCAATTACATGTGTTTCCTATACACAGAATATTGTTGGATCTTGCTTCTTGATCCATTCTGGCAGTCCATTTCTTTTGGTTAGTGAGTTGAGGCTACTAACATTGATTCAGCATCATTGATCATTCAAGAAACACACACTAAAGCAGTGCTAAGATTCTACCTCTTGCCACAGAAAGAACAGCTACTATCAAGAAATCAAATAATAACCAGTGCTGGTAGAGTTGTGGTGAAAATAGTGACCCTTCTCCACTGTTGGTGGGAGTGTAGATTGGTGCAACCACTGCAGAAATTAGTGTGGAGACTCCTCAAAGAGCTAGGACTAGAGGTTCCATTTGGCCCAGCTATTCTCCTTGTTGGTATCTGCTTGATAGAATTAAGCCCATCCATCATTCAAGAGCAAGATATGCACACCCATATCTACAGTGCCATAGTTTGTAAGATCCAAATTTTGGAAACAACCCAAATGCCCATCAACTGATGAATGGATAAATAAGATGTGCTTTTTTATATACAGTTGAGTACTACTCTACCATAAAGAAGGATAAACCTGCTAAATGGATTCACCTTGAGACTATACACACTCTTAAGTAAAATAAATTAGACATATGTGTAAATACTACATTGTTTCTCTGATGTGAGAAACTGAAAGTGCAAAAAAGGATCAAAATGCATAATATTTATTGTGAAATAGGAATAAAATATTCATATGGGAAGGGGATCCAGGGAATGGGAGGGGGAAAAGAAGGATGGAAGGGAAAAGATAAGAAGGAAAAATGGAAACAAAGCTTTTGTATTAAGGAGGGGAAAGAGGTTTAAGGAAATGTAGGGAAGCAGAGGCAGACTGCTTTCTGTGTCACAGCACCCTGCTCTACTGAGATTCACAATGGCCTCCCTGCAGCACCTTGAAGCAAGCATAGCTTCATCCCAACAAATGTATGCTCTCATTTCCATGCTCTCCTTTCCCAAGTCTTGGGCTTTGTTTGATACCTGCAAAAATAAGTATGAATGATGACAACTGTGTCCCATAAGTGTTCTTCAGTCCTACCTGGGGAAAACCTGCCATGAGATCCATGTCATGTATCAACTTCACTGGGTGCAGGAAATTTGGTAAACAATGTCCTGGGAGTTTCTGGGAGAGTGATTTTAGGATAAGATTAACATTTCACCAGTAGACTTTGAGGAATGAGTTGCCTTCCATATTGTGGGTGGGCCTCATCCAAGTAGCTGGAAGTCTGAATAGAACAAAGCCTGGCTCCCCTGAGTAAGAAATCTATCAGATATAAACTGCAAAATGGACCCTTCCCTTGTCTCAGCTTGCTAGCTACCTCTGCAGTTTTGGAACATAGTAGCTGCCAAATGCGCAGAAGCCAATTTCTTAGAATAAATCTTGTCTCTCTTATTCTCTGACTCTTTCTTTGTTTCTATCTCTCTAATAAATATAAATATAGATACAGATGAGAGACAGACAGACAGACAGACATAGTCTACTACTGGTTTTGTTTGTCTGGAGAACTGACTAATATACCTGCCTTATACTTTTTGATGGAAGATATTCTGAAATTGAAAGTTGAAATCAATCCAAGTATGGTTGCATACACCTATAATCCCTGCACACTGGGAGACTAAAGCAAGAGGATTATAAGTTCGAGGCCAGACTGAGCAAGTTAGTGATTTAGTGAGAAATCACCTCACTGAGAAATTAAATAATAAAAAGAAAGTAAGAAATAAATAAAAGATATTAAAAGGAGGGGGAACTTGGGGAATGTAGGATGTAGCTCAGTGCAAAAGTCTTGAGTTTGATCCCCCAGTGAGAGAGACAGATAGAAAGACAGACAGACAGACAGACAAAGAGACAGAGAGACAGGGAGAGAGAGAGAGAGAGAGAGAGAGAGAGAAATTACCCTTTGATGACGTAAATAAATGTTGATGTCATCAGAAGCACATACAAGATTAAGGATGACAGCAAGATAGAATCATGACTCCTTCTCCAGGAGAAAGGAATGACCTTGGGCTGGTTAGCCCCCAAGCCTGGCATAAACCTCACTGCATGTAGGTAGGATGTGTGAGAGAATCCACCAGCCACGAAGAGCCTGCGAATCAGGGTTAGGATGTGTTTTTTTCTTTCCAAACCTAGTGTTGAGGGCTATTTCCCACGTGTAAAGTTTCTGAGAGGTGATCGTACTTTTATGCAGCATTTGGACCACATAAAACCAACCCTCACCAGGGTATTGAGGTAGTTCCTATAAAGCGGGCTAGTGTCCCGTGGGAGTGGACAGCTCACCATCCAGTTTCACTTGCTTCCTCTCTGGCCATCTGACATACGGCAGCGTGGGGCCCTAGGAGCTCACAGCAAGAACACCAAACATGCGGGTGTGTGGGCAGGAGGCAAAATGCACTGAGCAGAAGGAACAGCATGACAAAAACCTGGGGACAAATCACTGCAGTGTGGCGAGTGCCCCATATCAGGCCTTGTGAGCACAAGGCTGCAGAGACAGGCTGAGGTTACACACTGCAAGCACAGGAACACAGAAGGCAGAACACGGTAAGCCGGCCACCCTCTGCTGTCTGCCTCCCTCCTGGGTTCCTGCTGGGCCTCCCTCCCTCTGCACCCTTCTGTCCACCGCTGGTCCCCTCCCCCGTCTCCATGGATACTCCCCTTTTCCTCACCATCATGTAACACGCTGCCATTTTCAGTTAACTGGGCTATGAGGGAAAAGACAGGGACCAGCCTCCAGCTGGCCCTGACATAACCGTCTTCACTGCAGCCACAATTCTTGCCAGAGTTGTCTACACTTCAGACAACTTCCCTTTCCATCCTCTCCTTGCTACTGCAGCTGAGTTCAGACTTCCACCCCAACACTCAGCTGCCGGAGGCCACGAACTCCTTGGGATTCAACGGAGCAGCCTTCTGCACATGCCTTGCAGGCCTTCTTGGCCTTTCTGATTTACCCGCCCCCCGGGCTCCCAGCAAACTCCTTCTCTAAGACCAGTCTCTCAGAGCCTCGCTGCTGAGTCTCAGGTCTCGCAAAGCCAAGCTCACCAGACAGAAATTCTGGCTTAACTCAAGAGAGGCTGACTCATAAAGTACTTTTGAAGAATACTGAAATGGGTCAAATGAGGCTTATCAAAAAGATGCATCCAGATAAACGCAAGTAACAATTACTGCCATGCAACATTTTAAACTAAGAACAGAATAGAAATGCAGTTTAAAATGAAAAACTTGGGGCCAGGGAGATAGCTCAGTAGAATAAGCGCTTGCCTGGCAAGTGCTAGAGCCTGAGCTCAATCTCTGGTTCTGAAAAAAAAAAAATAATAATAATAATAATTAATTAATTAATTAAAATAAAATGACAAACTCAAATTTACATTAACACCCAAGATAAAAAAGGTCAGCAGTAAGTTCTATCAACACAAGAATTTAGAAAAAGAAACACATTCTGTTTGCTGGCATAATGTATACACGAGACCTTCCAGTCTGTGGGAACAAGTCATCTTTGTCTTCTATCTCAAGAAATCAGCTCTCTTTTTCACAGATTTTTTTACTTGACAAAGTTAGAACACTAGGAAAAAGTACACTGAATACAAATGAATGAGATAAGCAACTGAGAACTAAAAATTGGCTTTTGATTTTAAATACTTAATTTGTTCCTATAAACCTTGTCAATAAAAAAAAAATAGTACCATAATACCTGTGAAGGTGGAAAGTTTTTTAGAAACTGAATCTATGCAGACGTAGTTAAGAATCTATTTTTCCCACCAGCTCAACCCACCCTGAGGGCAGAGCTGGCGTGGCATGTGGTGCCAGGGTTTGAACCTCGGTCCCCAGTGCCTGCCTAAGCTTCCCTAAGCAGGCGCTTTAGACTGCTGAGCTATCTCACTGGCCCTCGTTAAGAATTTTGAGCTGACATAATCCCCTATTTAGAGTGGACCTAAATTTAATGATTGATGTCTATATAAAGGAAAGGACACAGAAAGACTGCCAGGAAAGACTGCCGAGTGCAGGCAGCAGGACTGGAAGGATGTTGTCCTAAACCAAAAATATCAGCATGCCAGAAGCCAGAAGAGAGGAGAAGGGTTCTTCCCTAGAGACCCCAAGAGCACCCAGTCTCCGACCACACTTTCATTTCAGACTTCTGGTCTCCACAACTATGAGAGAATACTTTTGTATTTTGTTAAGCAGCCCAATTTATGGCAATTTGTTATGGAAGCCCTAGGAAATGAGTACAGTGACTATCCTCTTTTTAAAAAAATGCTCCTATAATTATAAGTGCAGTCCCTGGATTTCATAACTATTTGAGCCATTGATTAACAAGTATTTGGTATTTTCCTATAAAACAAATGATGTTGATGACATACAAGTGAGGTAAACATTTTCTTTCTCTCTTCTTTACATCTTTGCTTGGTAGGCTCATTTATCAACTCAAGGGTAAAATAAACATTAGTTCATCCTAATCCAAAGCTAAATTTGGGAGACACAGAATTAATAAGATGCTGCTATAAAATGGTTCAGTCCTTGCTGTTTATACAAAATGTGAGGATCCAGTTTGGCACATAATGATATGTAATTAATCTTCAGTAGAAATCATCTGTTCCATATTTACACTGTGTTTTCAAAATGTTTCACAATGTTTAGAAAGCAACATTCTGTTACTGTTTGATTCTCAGGTTAAGCTCAGCAGCTTGACTACAAGAGGCTTGTTATCTTTGATCCTGGAGGGAACTTCTCAACCATTGTAAGGCATCCCTGATCACTTGGTACTGATCTAGTATGGCACATGCTACTGACAATCATTGACAACTGCCAAAACTGCCCCACCCAAAATACCCATGAGCACCACTGTGAAAGTACTGCTAAGGATTGCTTATGCAGGGCTTATACATAACAAGGTAATGCCATTTGCCTTTAGGCTTTTCAAAATTAGCTGGGCATGGTGGCACCTACCTATAATCCCAGTACTCAGGAGGCTTGCTAGGAGTTCAAGGCCAGCCAGGACTGCATAAGCCGGTTCAAGGCCAGCGTTGTGCCACATGATAAGACCCTGTCTCAGGGAAGAAAAAATAATCAAAAGCGTGACACTGGTTTCTCTCTGTATCCAAGGCACCTTGTTCACAACTCCCTATATCATGCCTACATCTGTCTTCCTATAGTCTCTGCGTTATATCAGAATAGAGATGACATGTTATTTATCATTGTAACTCCAGCACAGGGTTAGCAATACAGTAAGTATTTAATTAATCTTTTCTAAGAAATTTATAAAATATTTACAAAAAATAAATGTTTCAGTTATTTTTGTCTCCTTGCTGGGACAAATACCTGACACCCAAAATTCAGGAAGGAAAGGTTTAGTTATCTCACACTTAGTGAAGGCTTCAGTCCATACCCAAGTGGATCCAGGGCAGAGTGGCACGTGGCAGAGAAGCTGTTCATGGCTGCGGCAAAGAGAGTGGCAGCAGCTCAGGCAGCTAGCAAACCTCTCTCCCCACCTTACATAGTAATGCAAATTGTTCCCCCAAGGCCAGAGTGTGGCACTCACACCTGCAATTCCAGCACTGGATCAAGAATCAATCCCAAACTCCAGAAGCTGCCCCACGACCGCAAGAGGCTTCGGCGGGACAACTGGCACAAACCATAACAACACCTATCCTTTTTGTCATAGAAATACCCTTTACATACCGTGGACTTAGTCTTTGGGTATAGAACTCAGGGCTAATATTCTTAACATGTAGATTCTACCATCACGTACGAAGTCTGGATTGCATTATCTAGAAGCAAAGGCAGAGTTTGAAGTGCAATAATCTAAGGCCTCTTTCAGATTCAAAAGTTCCACTTCTTCGTTAAGTAATGATAGTAGCATATCAAGATTAGACCATAGACCTATTTCTAAATGCAAAGAATCCCTAAATTCTTCATCAGTCCTCTAGCAGTAGTCATTGTCTCACTCAATATCAGAGTCTAGATTTGATCAAGAAGTAATAGACCAAATACTCATTTGTAGAACCCATGCTACAAAAAAATGAATGTACCTAGGTAGACAAAGTAAGCTAAGTGGTCATGTGTCATCTTGGTTTCCATGGCAGCATATGGATGGGATACTAGAGCAGTTCTGTGTAACGAGATTTGCAAAAGAATGTGCATGGCACAAAAACAAAGAGAAGAGATATGTTGAAGGGACACTGCTTTGTAATATTGCACAAAAGCAGAATTTTGTAACTTGCCAGCAGGCTGTATTGTCTTTCTGGCTTAAACAGTTTGATAAAACAAGCTACCTTGTTGAATAGACCCAAGTGGAAAGAATTCACCATCAGCCAGGCTAGAGCTAAAAACTCAGTGAACAACCTACAGGGGAAAAATTCTTGCCAACAACCAGTGGGCTTGGAAACAAATCCTTTCCAAGTTACGTTGTAAGACAACTACAGCCTATCCAACCTGACTGCACCCCAAAGTGGAGGACCCAGCTAAGACTGGCCCAGGTTCCTGACTCATAGACTACGAGAATGCAAATGTGTGGTGTTTTAAGCGGCTAAATGTGGGGGTGTTTTATTGTACAGCATAGGTAAGTAATATGCTTAGTACCAAGGACTCACATAGGTTGTTATCTCCCACCACAGAACCTACAGAATAATGACTGGTCATTTGGTCTTCTTTCTAGTCTTTATTAATTAAAACTCCACCTCATCCTGTACCTCAGATTGTAGATCCTCAGGATAAATCCTGAGGGGATTTCACTGACCTTATCAGACCCAAAAGCTACAAATCTTGTT
>NDGM010608002.1:0-10310 GCA_002564305.1 Octomys mimax
TTTAGAGTGAGGTGGAGAGAAGATGTCATCCTGAAGTTAGAAAGGTTTGATTTTTTTTCAAACTAGCATATTCTGGAAAAACACAACTATTCAATTTTAGGAAAAAAGTAATTAAATACTGTAGAGTGCCATTATGCGCTAGGCTTCATGTTAAAGGTTGCAGGAGCTACATGGTAAGACTTGATGTTTAAAGCAACACTGTGGAATTCATGGACTAGGACAATAAAGTTCCTTATTTTCCCCTTGTTTAGTGGTGTGCCATTATAACATTTTCTCAAGCATTCAACTAAGTTTTCATTGCTATAGCTCTTTATTATTTTACATACTTTGAATGACAAACCATAGTTAGATATAATTGATAAATCATAAAGTTGAAGCTTGTAAAGTAATAGTTTGTTTTTTAGTATTCCACATAGTTTAACTATTATCCAGTGTCTTAATTCCAGGACATTTTCACAAAGAAACCCTGTATCCATTTCTTCTTATTCCAGCCTCCACTGTGGACTTGTCTATTTGGACTCTTCGTTAGCTTTCCACTGCTGGCACATACATATCTTCAAAGCTCATGACATCAGAGGTTCCAGTTTAGGGTTGGCTGGCCCCTAGGCAGAAGCATCCTGGTGGGAAGAGCTGGCAGAGGGAAGCAGAAAGAGAGGGGCAGAGAGAGGGAAAGCGCCTCGGGACAAGAATGTACCCTCTGGGCTCCACCTGCAGTGACCTACTGGCTGTAACCAGGCCACACCTCCCAAGAGCACATTCAGCTGTGAGCTGTCTGTGAACTCATCCATGGTGGAGTTAGCATCTTTTGATCTGGTCACCTCAGGGTCTCACTTCTAAACAGCCTTTTGAAAAGAGAGTTTAAAAAAAATTCACACACTACCAGACTCTCATTTGTCCTCAAGAGTCCTCCATATGGTAGTATGTATCAGTAGCCAGTTGTTACTGCTGACTAGTATTCTGCCTTGATATATCACATTTTGATTTTTCCACTCATCAGCTATCTTGAATTTACACTTCTTGGCTCTTAGATCCTTTTCCCTCTTTTAATTTTTAAAAGAAGGTTTTAGATTAATAGACAAGTTTGGCAGGTAAGGTTTTTCGTTTTTTTTTTTTTTTTTTTAGGGAAGGGTCTGCAGGGTGTTCAGGGTCTCACAACTAGATCAGACTCATAGTGATCCACCTATTTACAGCCTCCCAAGAGCTGGTATTACAGGCAGGCGCCACCACGCCCAGTCTCAAATGCTATCTCAGCACACCCAGAGCAGGCCCGGGGATCGAACCCCTGGCCCCTGCGCCGCTGAGCTATTTGGCTGGCCCAGGCAGGTAAGTTTCTTCATCCTCTTTCCCCCATTATTACAAACTCACAGTGATGTGGGAATTGCAGTTAGTGAACCAATACTGATACATTCTTACTAAGTACTGTTGCTTCCTGTGCTTAGTTTTTTGTTTTTTTTTTAACCTGCTATCCTATGAGAATGACATCTAAAGTAGCACTTCACATTTAGTATTCCTGTCTCCTTAGACTCCTTGACTCTGACAGGTTTTTTGATGATCTTTGGTGATAGTTTGGAGGGATGACAGGTACCCAAGATGCTCTTGGAATTGCTCCATGTTTTTCTCTTGATTAGTCCAATGCCTGGGGAGGAAAACCAGAGTATTGTTTTCATCCAGTTATAACTGGATGGGTGCCTACTGTCATCATTTGTGATGACAGATGTTGGTCTTGATTACCTGGCTGAAGTTAGCAGGTTTCTCCACTGGAAAGAATCACCCCCTCGCCATACTGTACACTAGGAAGAAGAGCATTGTGCGGTCCCCACTGAATAGCAGGTCTGTGTGAGCCCAGCACTTACATACTGTATTTGGGATTCTGCAGCAGATTCCCCCATCCCTTCACTAATTTGCTCACCTGTATTTATTCTTACAGACAGGTTTATGTTTTATTTTGGCTATTAATCCAACACCACTTTGTTTAAAGAGTCCCAGGTGTGACAAGGAACTCTTCTGTTTTTTCCTGCAAAACCTTTGACACACGCCCATCAGTATGGGGTTTTGTTCTGTTTAGGGTAACATCTTTATGTCCTTTCACTTGTGAATAACCCAAATCATAGAAGTTGGTTTTCAGAAAACTAACAATACACTGTGTCTGAGGTAATGGGATTTTTTGCAGATGAAGGAACTGTGCCCCTCCAGCAGGGCTTAAGGGGATGCTTCGGGGACTATCACCTGTCCCAGCCCTCCTGGAGTTTAGTTTAGAAGAGCACACAAATACTCCTTGGTAAATTTGAGACTCAAACACAGATCTGTTAGGCTCAAGCTTTGTGTTTGTTTCTCTAACTTCAAACATGTAACTGGAGAGAGCCTTAGAGGGAGGATACAGATGAACAAAAAAGTTGTTCTCTAAATTTACCCTGGAGCCACTAGCTGCCTTAAACGTTTCTAATCCTGAAGGCATGAAGCTACTTCTTCATAGATTTTTGCCCTTGAAGATTCTGGCTTCTGATGTCTCACTGAAAATTTGTCATTTTAAACACTAATGGAAGAGTGACTGGTGACAAGCAATGGCTTAACAATGCCATATATTTAGGCTACATGATTAGATGATGCCTCAAGTTTTTCCCAAGTAGGTAGGTTTTAAATTGTGACTATGTACCATGTCCTAGTATTTTACTGTAAGACCCCTACTTATGTGCCACTAAAGACTGAACTGATTCATGTGAAGCCAGTAAGGAAATCCTGTTCCTGCAGGGATTTTGGGTGAGTGGACAGAGCTGCTGTCATCCTGCTGTGCATAGCAAATACTAAATGCCAAGCCACTGATACACCTAATGACAGTGGCACTCACCCCAGGCTTTCTTAATTGAAGTTTCAGGTTTTATTTTTATCACATTAAGGATATTTAAAGTTTCTGAAATGACAGATTGAAAGAGATGAAAGTGCTCAGACATACACTAGGCACGGTGTTTGGTGTTGTGGGGCCAGCTTATGAAAACAGGATTTCTGTGATGAAACCATCTTGGTCATGACCACTGGGGGGGAAGAAGGAAATATCAGTCGTCACTACAGTGCAATTATATAGACTCCTGGAGCCTTGTCTAAGCACATATGCCTGTGTGTGCCAGAGAATGGTATAAATGTATTTTTTACTGTGGTGGGATGTTCAGAGAAGTTGGAGACTCACTCCTGTTAGGGACATGGGGAAACCTTACCCCTCCTGCCTTCACTTTATCCTGAGCTTTCACAACTTAGTGCTAGAACATTTCAGACTTCTCCTAAAATCTGAGTCAGGGAGGACACTTAGAGGCATTTGTGTGGTGGACGGAAAGGTGGTGAAACACTCATTTTGGGCTGCGGCGTATAGTCAGAACATTAAAATAGTTCATTCTGTTGTTCTGTATGAGAACAGTATCCATCAACAGAAATGGGCAATAGGGCAGGAGAGATGGCTCAGTAGAATAAGTGCTTCCCTGGCAAGTGCAAAGGTCTGAGTTCAATCTCCGCTTCCACCAAAAAAACAAAAAACAAAACAAACAAAAACCCGGGCGATTAACCAACATAGGAAACATGAAAACACCCATTTACTTTTACTTATTCATTTTCAGACTCCAAATAGATTTCAGTGGCCCTCCTCCCCGCCGCGAAGTTCTGTCCTCAGGAGAGATACCTCGAAACTGAGGTAGCCATGGTTGAGAATCGTATTATCTTTCTTCATTTGCTCAGTTAGGCAAAACAGTAGGGTGGCCAAACCCTGAGAGCGAGCACCTTCCCGCTAGCGGTGGGTGAGGAAGAGGGGGTGTGTGCCGTGGACCCTCGTTGGACTGCGTCAGGAGGAGGTGCCCCCCCCCCCCGCCGCCGCCCGCGATGTAGGGTGGAAGGATATAAAGCCGGGAGTGCAGCTCTCGGGTCTCCAGGCAGCTTTAATAAAAGGCAAAGTGTCTCTTTGCTAGGAGGTTTGCAAAGAAGGAGGTACAGAAAAACCTAACCGGAGAGCCTGCGTAGGCCTCCCCGCGCGCCGCAGGGGACAGCGGCCCTGCACCTGCCCTTCCATGAGCTTTCCGAGATCTGCGCGCCTGCGCCGCGCGCCGCAGCCCAACCTCCGAAGCTCGGGAGAAGCCTGCCAGGTCAACGTCCTGGGAGAGGAGGAAGATGAAGACGAGCACCCGGAGGAAGAAGACGCGGACCCGCAAAGGGGCCAGAAATGCCTAGAGCGGCAGCGCAGGCCGGGGCGCACTGAGGGCGGCAAGTTCAAGGCTCCGATGAGGTGCACGGCGGCCCCTGGAGACGCTCCGCAGCCGGCGAAGCCCCCGTACTCATACATCGCGCTCATCACCATGGCCATTCTGCAAAGCCCGCACAAGCGCCTCACGCTCAGCGGCATCTGCGCCTTCATCAGCGGCCGCTTCCCCTACTACCGCCGCAAGTTTCCCGCCTGGCAGAACAGCATCCGCCACAACCTCTCTCTCAACGACTGCTTCGTCAAGATCCCCCGCGAGCCGGGCCACCCGGGCAAGGGCAACTACTGGAGCCTGGACCCCGCCTCCCAGGACATGTTCGACAACGGCAGCTTCCTGCGCCGGAGGAAGCGCTTCAAGCGCCACCACCCTGCCCCGGGAAGCTACCTGCACCACCCCTTCGCCCTGCCCGCACCTCCCGCCACCCTGCTCGGCCCCCATCCCGGCCTCGAGCTGGGGCCCGCGGCCCCGCCATCGCCTGTCCCCGGGAGCCGCCCGTGCGCTCTCCTGCACCCGCATCCGCTCCGCTACCTGCTGCTCTCCCCTCCCACCTACACCGAGGCGCCCAGGACAGCGGAAGGCGTGGACGTGGGGACCTCCGGAGCCCTCACAGCGCTACGGCCCTCCCCTGGCTTCGGGCCGTGGGAGGAGAGCTCTGGCTCGGCTCAGCGGTGCAGGGATGGGAGCACCTCCTTCAGCATCGAGAGTATCATGCGCGGCGTCGGCACGGGAGCCGACCCTGCCACGCCGTGGGGCTGCTACCACCTGCTCCAGCGCCCGTCCTGCCTGCTGCATCCCCAGGCCGCCGCCCCCTTGCTGCACGTGTCCGCTGCCGCCGCTGCCCGGACAATTTTGCAGCAGCAGCCGCAGCACCTGCACCAAGAGCACCAGCAGCACCAGCAGCAGCAGCACCGTGCCAGCAGCTGTGCACCCAGCAAAGGCGCGCTGCTGGGCCGACACTTGTCTGCCGTTGCAGCCCTGCTGAGGTGCCCGCCGGCTGCTGAGGGCTCCAGGCTGACAGCGTTGGCCGCCCCTTCGGGCCGAGAGGGGGCCTCGCCAGCGCTTTGAGTCTCACCCACACCTGCCCACCTTCCTTATCCTCCCTCTAGGCCTAGGAGTCTAAACCTGGCATCCGAGCAGCCACGGATTTCTCAACGTAGTTACAAAGGAACAGTTGCATTGTTTTCTTAAAGAAACCTGGACTTGGTAGAGGCCTGGGCCATCATCTTCTCTTTCCTGCCTCTGGTCATGGCTTCTGCAGCTTTTCCGATGTGCACGTTTCCCAAGGAGCTAGAAACTGGAGCGGGGGTGTTCCGGTGTGGTATTCAAATAAAACCGAGGAAAACACAGTCCAACACAAAGCATGTTTCCCTTTCTTCCCTCCCTAGGAACTGCAAGTATTCTGAGGTCCCGCGCAGAGTGCTTATGGTCTCAGTGTCTTCCTGAACTAAATGTGTAATATAAGTAGAATATTAACTTCGGACAGTTCATTTCTTGCCTGTGTCTGACGCGCCATAGACCATGAGGAGATGCTAATGCCCATGTCGATGAAATAAAATGCTACTACACCGTGTCGTTTTTTAAAAATTGTGTCCCTTACTTTCTAAACGGAATGTCTCTTAAAGCTTAATGTCCTCGCAATTAAACAATGTCTTTTTGGTTCATATTTCACTATAGATATTAGAACAACCTGTTTTCAGTAAGGCTTTTAAAAACGCCTAATATTTGAGGTTGAAGATGTTGACTTTTAAAATGAAAGATTTAGGGGCCAGGGAGATGGCTTAGTGGAATAAGCGCCCCCTTGGCAAGCGCAAGGGCCTGAGTTCAATCCCCGGTTCCGCCAAAGAAGAAAACAAAACTAAAATGAAAGATTTAGGAACTGAGGGCGTACTTCAGTGGTAGACCGGGTCCCTGGCGCCTGTTCTTCCCCCAGCACCGCAAAAAGGGCGAGAGGGTTACGGAGACGATGTTTAGAATAATCGCTAGGAGAAAATTAATCGGGAGAAATGTAAATCTATTCTTCATTTGTTTTCCATGTTTAAGGATATTTCTTCGAATAAGTGAACGATCATTTCAAATCAATTTGGGAGCTAGTAGACTTTTCTCAGGGTAATTAGGAAAAATAAAAGTGTGCGCGGGCGTGCGTGCGTGTGTGCACAGACATAACAGCATTCCCAAAGCTCCGGCTCTTCATTTCTGAAAGACTACTTGGCTTGTGGAGGCTGAGTGCGAGGGAAACGAGGCCAGAACCCCCAAACTGCTTGAAAAGAAAGTACATTCTAGAGATCTGGTCCTTTTGAACTTCTGAACTGCATTGGCTCTAAACGTGGTCGTTCCCGGGTCGTTTCTTCGCCGCCCTCTGCTGTGAATTTCTCACTTCGCGACGGAGGGAAGGCGCAAAGCCTCGGGTTTCCAGACGCCGAAGCGGGAGGCGGCCGGGTGGCAGCGCCGCTTTGCTCCTCGCCCGCCCTCGTCCGCCCGCCCTCTGCGCCGTCCCCACCCCTCCCGGCGCGCTTTGGCGGCGCGCGGGGAAGTCGCCCCAACCAGCTCAGGGTAGCTGCCGGGCTGCGGGCTTTCAGGCGCCTTCCCTGAAAGCCAAGAGTGCTCCAAGTAGAGCATCCCTCCCCTCGTTTTTAAGCAAATCGGGCAGGTCTAGGGCTAGTCTGAGAATCTGAAACAAGAACGCAAGCGGCCTGTCCCATTCCAGCCCTCCACCTGTCAGTGGTTCCAACTCCTTTGGAGCGAAAGTTTCCTGGCCTACCTTGGCTCATATATTTAGTTAACGAACGTCCACTCAGAGCCGGCTTCTGCCTGTAGCTGAACTGGGCCCCTCGGGGCTCACTCTGCGTCCTTGGGGTTTCTTCCTGCTCTTACAGAGGCCAGACGGGAGCAGTCGCGCACCGGGGTGACTGAGACTCAGACCCCAAGTTCCTAATTTTCCCCTAACGAAACCGTATCGAACTGTGAAATGAGCGCTGTTCTCGGGTCCACTGGGCCCAGAGCGCGCGGAGAGGGGGCCGGGGTGGGGACCAGGTCCCGCCCAGCGCGCACCCCGCGGGGCTCGAGGTCTGTTCCAGGGGTTCTGCGTCCCGGCGTCGGGGCTTGTCTCGGGTCCTGGGTTTCAATCAGCCCCGCCGCTGGGGTGGAAAACAACGTCGTGCCCGAATTTCACGAAGGGTCGAGGGCTTCGCGGAGGACAGGCCGGCTGGGTGCGCTCGGAAGTGGGTGCTCAGGGCTGGGTGGCCCTCGGAGTTCAGCCCAAGAGTGGAGAGAAAGAAGGATGAGAGGAGCAGAGGCTGGGGCTCAGGAGCTTGGCGACCTGGGGGAAGGGACCCCACACGCGGTCCGGCCGTTAGTGATTAATGACGCTGAAAATAATAACAATAGCAACAGTTGTCGCTTGTTTGCCTTTGGAGACCGGTTTTCCCTCGTGAGGCAGGCTGCCTCCAACTCGCCATGATCCTCCTGCCTCAGCTCCGCTGTGCACAGAAGAAATTTGTGCTGCAGAGAGGTCACCTCTGCCGACGCCCCAGGAAAACGCGAAGGGCCAGGTGAGGCGCCCACCTAGTGGCTCCTCGCCACCCGGAATCAGCGCGCCGGGCGGCGGACGCCAGGGAGAAGCCCCAGGAGGTCCCTGCGTTCTGTCCTCCCGCGACTTCCCTGGTTTCCCCGCGAGCTCACTGCACCCCTCCAGGCAGGCCCAGAGCACCGCAGCCCTCGTGCCGGCTGCCCGTGGAGCCGCCAGCTCCTCGCCGAAGTCCCGACTCTCACCCCCTTCGCGTTGCGCCTGGAGGCCCCGAGCTGGGGCTCTAGAGTCACACGGGCGGCCCCGCGCTATTCGGGTCCTAGTCCACAAGGCTAGGGCGCAGAGACGCGAAGGGGGCGTCTAGGGTTGGAACGCCCGGGGCTGGCAGAAGGCCAAGAGCGCAGGAACCGTGGGGGACGCGCACCCCGCACGGCCGCCACCCGCGGCGCGGTGGCTTTCCGTGTGTCCTAGTCTGCGTGGAGCCCACATTGAACGGTACCTGCTCCCACACTGCAGTGTAGCTAAGCATGTGGGAATCTTTTCATCTCTACAGAAGGTAGACGATCTAGACGAGCACAGAACTAGGATAAAAATGAATGGAATCAAATGGGAGCAAGAACAAAACTTTCAGCCAGATCCGGCGATCGGCGGCCTGTACAATGTCGCACCTGTCCTGTAGCACATTTTGCTGGAACTGTGGGAGGTTCATACCTCGTATCCACCCCCACACTTTCGGGAAGATGTTCAGAAAGTTCTTCCCACATTTAATCGGATTATAATCTAAATAGTAATCTTCCTCTAGTTGCTAAAGTCACCACCCAGTAATTTCTTAGAGTTGTTTTCATGGCTGTGCATTCCTATTTACACTGAAATGATTTAAGTGGGTTGTAAAAATTCATTAACTCCATGTACACTACCAGCTGCAAAGAACTTACACAGGTGATAGCAATAATGTTAAGTTTTTTACAAAAATTAAAGAGATTGGAAAGAAAAGGAATTTGAGAATACATTATAAAATTCAGTTCAGTCTCAGCTCCCTATGGCTGATCCACATTCATATAGTCAAGATTTACCTGGATATAAACTTCACTGTCTGATTCATTCTTAAGATACAGGAATGTTTATTAAAATCAGTAATTAAACATATTTTGGGACAGTTAATGATTTAGTGAAGCAGTCTATTCCTAAAACAGGGCTAAAGAAATGAAGAAATTAAGTGATGTGCAAGAGATTTTCTTTTCTCCAAATACTATGATTTTGTTGTGTGTAACTATGACTACACCTGACATTGTATTATGGTTCATAGTTTCTAAATTAGCGTGACTATTATTGCGTTATCCAGAGCAGCTGTTGAATATGAATATATTGTGGTATATTTCAAATGGTTTACTTTTCTTTCACTTTTAAAACTAATTTTTTAATATAAAAATTTCAAACACATGCAAAGCTAGGAAGATTTGTATAATTAACCCATAACAATTATATAGTACAGTGTTTTGTACCAAAATTAACTCCTTGGCTAAGCTAGCCTTGTTTCATCATTGCCATGTGATAGTCCTCTCCGTACTAAATTATTTTAAATCAAATCTAAGATATGCTATCATGTCATCCATAAATATTTTTATTATTAATAAAATTAATAATAAATATTTTTATTATTAATTCTGATCTAACAGATCAGAATTCCATCAATGTAGCCACATTCTCAGTATCACTCCTAAATCATGGCTAGTATTGATTTACCCTGGCAATATTTAAATATTCCCAGATACCTCCAAGCTGTTTTAAAGTTGGTTAAAAAATAAAAATAAAAAATAAAAATAAAGTTGGTTAGCTGGAACCAGCATGGCCATAAGGCTCACACGTCACATTTGAATTTTAAGTTCTCATGTCCCTTTGGGGGACATTTGGCTTTCCTCAAGCCTCTTTTTCTTTTTCTTGCAGTTTGTCAAAGAAGTTACATACTTTGTCCTGAGGAATCTGGCATTCCATACTTTTGAGTACTGGTAGGATTTTCTGGCAAATATACCAAGAAATATGGCTTCTTATTTAGACTATTATATTGTTTGTAGTGGGGCAAGCATAGGTGTAGTGAAAGCCTGTGTGTGTGAAATTTCCCTAAATGGAAATATAACATTTTCTTATAACTTGTAAAAGTAGATTGTCATTTTTGATGTATTCTTGGACATATAAAATTACTGATCAAATATTTCATCCAAAATTTAAGTTAGTTTTATTTTGATGAGAGTAAAGCTCTTTATAGCTTTAAAATTTTAGTTTTAAAGAATCAAGGGCACTTTATGTTTCAAAATTTTGTTTTATATTGTTTTGTGTTTTGGAATGTAAAAGCTGAAATGTTATGCTTCTCAATGAGAGTTGGGGTGGAGCAATAGTTCAGATTTTGTGCTTATGAAAAACTTATTTTTGGCTCATTCTAAATTAATGAGAATAGGGGGCCAGGGAGACAGCTCAGTAGAATAAGCGCTTGTCTGGCAAGTGCAAGGGCCTGAGTCCAATCCCTGGTTCTGCCAAAAATAAATAAATAAATAAAT
>NDGM010608014.1:0-12656 GCA_002564305.1 Octomys mimax
GTTCGATCCCCACACCACTCCAGCCAGCCAAAAGTGCCGTCAAGGCATTCGAGGAACAAAAAAAAAAAAAGAGGTAGTAGGAATCCGACAGCCCCTATGCACCCATTTTTGTCTCCTGGCCACAATAAGGCAGGCAGCTTTGCTCTACCACGCACTCCCCATCCTAACGCATGACCTAACAGAAGGCCAAAAGGCAATGAGGTCAGCCAGTCATGGCCCAGAACTTTCTCAACTAGGAACTAAAATAACCCTTTCCTCCTTCTAAGTTGATTATCTGAAGTATTTGTTACAGTAATGGAGAGCTAAGACAGATTGATTTTCAGGTATGGTGTAAAATAGAGGTGACACCAAGCCTGCCCCCAATATGTGTATCTAATACACCATCATTTATTGAAAAATCTGTCCTTTTTTCCACTGCTTTGAAATGTCAACTTCATCACAATAAACCCAGGACAAGTCTGTTTCTGCATTTCTGGTTTTGTTTCATTAGTAGATTTATTGTTATACCAATAACACTGTTTTCCTTACTACACTATAAGTCTCCCAATTTCTGCATATATGAGCTCACCCCTCAGCTCTCCCCACCTCAAGATCCACGTAAGTAACAAAATTCTCTAGTATTTTGCGATTGTATCATCTATTGAATTCTGTAACTCAAGTTGGAGAATACACTTAAAATTCCAATCCGTGAACATAGTATATCCCTCCACAGCTTATACCTTTAACCATTTCTTTCAGTAATGTGTTGTAATTTTCTGTGTAGAAATTGTATGCATCCCCCTCTGGGCTTATTGTTAGGTATTTCATTTTTATGCTATTACAAATTTCATTTTCTAATGGTTTCTGGTATATAGAAATGTGATTCATTGTTTTAGATAGAAACCTTTATCAGATAAAGGAAGTCCTCTTCTGTTTTAATTTGCTAAGAGTTTTTGTCCAAATTCCGTGTGACTGTTTTATATTTATCAAGAAGGTCTCAGGACTTTGCCCGTTAGCTCAGTTGTTTAAAGCACTGCTTGGGCAAATTCAGTCAGGTGCAGAATACTGTAGCTCGATTCCCAGCTGCAGAAGCTGCACCAGATCTGCCCTTAAGGCACCAGGAAGTCACACACACACATCCTCAAAACTTGGGCCTGGGAGATAGTTCAGTAGAATAAGCACCTGCCTAGCAAGCTCAGGGTCCTGAGTTCAATCCCTAATACTGCAAAAAAGGTCCCTCCCATAGCTTGCCTTTTACTCAATGTGAGGCATCATGGTGATTTTTGGATGGTAAACCAGTCTTGCTAACCTTCTGTTCCCATTGGAGAGGTTCTACTTCAGTTTCAATAAAACAATCTCCTTCTTGAGCTAGGATCCTGGAGAATCCCATGCAAACTGCATCCTGGGCAGAGCCACCGCACCCCCTTTCCTCAGACACAAACTCCACACTTCAGTCTCATCCTTGAAAACCACAGGCTTTCTGGCCTATGAAACTTGCGCCAGTCCCTGCGCCCCAGCAACCAGCCCTGAGCTCGCTGCCTCTGGCTAGCCCCTCACCCGGCACACGAAAACGTTGCTCGGACAACCGGGTGGTGAGAGGAAAACCAGAAAAGGCTGAGGCCCCCCAGGTCCCCACCACCTGCAATGATCACCCAGCTCCGGGCTGGGGTTGCTTCCCCAACCGACCGACCCTGCGCGAGGCTCCTTTAAGAGAGCCGGCAGCTGAATGCGTCTCTGGGACAGGAAGCGCAGGTCGCCAAGAATGTCGGGCTCAGACGACAGGACCGGCGCACGGAGGATGAAACTTCTCCGGGTGGCCTCCCCTTCCGCGTTCCCCCGGCACGTCCACCCTAGGTCTTTTCAACTCCACTCCTGCGCTCAGGTTCCCGCATACTTCGAGGTTCTCTTCCCCTGCCCGCCGGGTGCCCGCCTCCCGCCACCGCCCAATCCCTGCTCCGCCCGGCCCAGGATCCCACCTCTGTCGCTCGCCCTAGCCCCGATCGCCCCGCGGCTGTCGCACCCGGCTGGGCCCTAGCAAACCCAGAGGCCGCGTTCGGGGGGAAGACCCGGCCTCATCCACATGCAGGGGACGACGCGTCGCCGTGGCCGCCAGGAAGAGACAAAGGCTGTTCCGCCACGGCCGCCCCGTGCCAGCCTCACCCCGCCCGCCGCCCCGGTGGCCCCAGTGCGGCCCCCCTCATCTGTCCCGCGGGTCTGGCCACACAATCCAGGCGGCTTCTGGGAGGCGGCGGCCTCCTCCCGATCTGCACAGCCCTCTTCTCGAGGTCTCCCGGGCTCTTCCAGTACCCTGGCCACCTCGAGCTGGGTCGGTGCACTGAGCCTGTGCCAAAGTCCTAGTCTGCTGCTGACTCTGACCCGGGCCACGGAGTCTGTGGATGGGACCTGAAGCCAGACACAGGCCAGCGCCCGGGGCGGGCGCGGGGGCGGGGCGCCCTGCCCAAAATTCCCTCGTGGCCTTTGGTTCCTCCTTGGTAAGGATCTGGGACTGCAGGTCCTCATCCGCACTCTTGTCTCTCTCCCCATCCCCCTCCCCCTCCCCCACGCGCACACATACCAGGATTTTGATCACAGGTGCTTAAGTCTCCAGATCAACAGCCCACCACCTCTATGGAGTGCACAATCCTGCCTACAGCTGTCTCTCACAAGGAGCCAGCACCACTGGAGGAGGAGGCATCAGAAAGTTTGTGGCAGTGGAGCCTGTTGGTCCATGCCTATGGGCCCAGCTCTATAACACACTGAGGCAGAAGGATCTAAACCCTAGTTCAAGCCTGTGTGACTTAATGAGATCCTGTCTCAAATTTCGAAGGGCAAAAAACAAAGGATCCAGACATGTAGCTCGTTATCGAGAGTCTAAAATATGTTTGCGTCCCTGGCCAGGGCTTGAAGGTTTCCGGAAGTGTGGGCTACAGTGGGTACCCCATACCCGAACAACTTATTATTGCAGCCTTCCTCAGCCTCCTTAAGGGCAGGAACCGTGTCGTGTTTGAGCTCTACGGTCTCCGCCCCGACTGGATGTAATGAAGACAACCCAGACAACGGGAGGGCCCTTCCCTAGCTCAACTGGAAAGTTTTTCCTAAGTCCCTTCGCTCACTTGGAGTCCGCTCTTCCCTTTCCAGGCCAGAACTGGGGATAGGGTCGTCTCCTTTAAGGGCCGTGGGGGAGGGGGTGCCGGCCTTGCCTCCTTCCGCGCCTCCCTGGCCAGCATCGCGCCGGGGCCGGGGGTCCGGGCCTGGCGCCAGCGCATGCGCCCCGTCTGTGGGCGCTGTCCGGGCTGTGAGCTCCTGGAGCGCACAGATAGACTGACGGATGAACGGACTGGCGGCGGGCCTGACAAACGGGGCAGCGCAGGGAGCAGGGTATCGGCAGGACAGCGACATGAAGGACCACAGCCAGCAGCCTAGCGGGCGCGGGAACCCCGGCCCTACTTCCTCGCCTTCCCCGGGCCCGGGCCCGGGCCCCGGCGTCTCGGAACGAGTGGCACTCAAGAAGGAGATCGGGCTGCTGAGTGCCTGCACCATCATCATTGGTGAGCAAGGCCTGGGGCAGAGGGGAAGAGGGGTGGCAGGGCCAAAGGCTGAGGGTAAGGGACGCCCCCTGTCCAGCGCTTCTGCTGTTGTGCGAGGGTTGGACTGCGGAGGCCGCGATCACCTGCGCCCTGTGTTCGTCCTGGACCGCGCAGTGACCCGCATGCTGACCGGAAGGCTCAACAGGTGCCGGCTGCACAGCCTCTAGCTCTTGTAGTCCCAGCCACACTAAACATCTTCCCTTTGGGGAGTGCTGGTTCCCTCCACCTCTGAATCTTCCTCCTTTACTTTCCTGTGGGACTTTGGCAAAGTGTCCTGTCTAAGAAATGGAAATAATGACTATAGTCCTGACAGCAGGGCAGGAACCTAGCAAGTGCTGGGCTATGAGTGGGCCTGAGTCCCTACTGTGTGCTAGCCTAGGAGTCACGCACCTGCAAGGATTCGTTCTTGGAAAGCAGGAAGGTAGCCTGGCAGATGGAGCCTATACAGATGGGATGTGGGTTCAAAGCCTGCCTAAACATGGCTGTAGGTCCAGCAGAGGGAGAAAAAGAACCAGTAACTCGGTGGCAGTGGTGAGCAGGACTGCCTGCCCCTAACTGGGATATCAGCGGGCTGAGCTGTCAGATCCCAGCTTCCCCCTTGAGATGGGTCTGTGTGTTCAGCCTCCACCTAAGGGCTTCTGGGCAGGGAGAGAATTCAGAACAGATTTTTCTCCTTCTGTCCCAAGTCAGGAATAGTGACTCCTGGGTAGCTGGACTAACCCATACCAAGTTGCTCTGAACCTCCTGGAAGTGACATTTTCTGTCCCCTGTGCCCAGAAGATGGGGGTGGGAGGGTGAACATCTGGAGCCCCAGCTGTTCTTCCCTAGCTAGCAGGAGCTGCTTGTGCACATACTGTCACCCACTCTCAGAGCCCTGGACATGGAGAACACTGGGGCTCTGCAGAGCACAGTCTCCACCCTCTCCTGCTCTGTTCCATATTAGAAGCTCCTGGGCCAGAGCTACTGTCTGTCTATCAGCCATGCTGCACCTTCACACTGCGAGTGGCCCAGGAATACAGCCCTGGTTGGGTGGCTGCATTGTCTCCCCCATTCCTCCCAGAATGGCTTCTCTTAGGAGGTGCTCTGGTCCTTGGAGCTTCCAGGTCTGGGTGCCTTGCCTGGCTGTTGCTGAAAGGAAAGGCTGGTTTGGGGCTCCTGTGCCCCAGGAAGGAGTAGCTCACACATCACTGGAGGCCAAGAGGTCAGGAGACAGACTGGGTCTTGGAGCTGGCTGCATGCCAGTCAGGGGCAGGGAGACACAGCTCCACCTGGACTGCCTCAGTGGAGCCTAGCATCCCTAAGCTTGTCCTACCTTGCACACCCTTCACATCCCATTCACCTCAGGTCAGGCAGAGGCTGCCAGGCTTCCAGCCCTCCAGAAGAGGGCCCTGGTGGCAGGGGGAAGGGAAAAGCAAGCTCCACCATCATGCTTCTTCTCTAGGATGGGTCCTGAAAGACTTTTTCTCCTGCAACCCAAATGTGTCCCATCAGCTCCTTCACCTTCAGCCCATTGTTGCTTCACCGCTTCCCCTTGGCCTCCAGACCTTAAAGTCTGAGCTAGGGTGAAAAGCAATTCAGCCAACTACAGATGGCGGATTTGGAAACATAACCTAGATGACCTGACACTCAGCTCATGACCTTTAGTGCTAGTCCTAGGAGCTCAGCTCTGGGAAGTTTGAGGGTTACAGCTGGGGTGGGGGGAGACAGAACTGCGTGTTGGACCAAGGGCCACTCATCCTCATCTAGAATGTGACTGAAGCTGAGGGCCAGATGATCACTGCCCTCCCCACCTGACCCCCTCAGGGACTCCCCTCTCCACCCACCGCTCTGGGGAACCACCATGCCCATCCCACCCAACCTCAGCTCCTGGGTGAGCTCACTTTCATCCCATCATGGGAAACCTGGTCGAAAGCAGTCTGTAAAGCGTCATATTTTAGCATCTTCAGAACTTTATATCCAGCCCCGTAATCTATCCTTGTTTGGTACCAGAATTTCTAAATAGTCCCAGAAGAGCCTATCATTTTGTCACTCATTATAATGTTTGCCCCCTCCCAGGCTGAGGAGGGAGACTTTCAGGAACGGAGAGATAGGGGAAGCCTGGCTATTGGCAGAAGCAAGACTCCACCTTTGACTGTGTTTAAGACAGTGCTTGCTGGAGTGCAAAGCTGCAGCAGAGGAGGCCAAGCTGGAGGGAGGAGAGCTGGCAGGGGCAGGGATGTGCAGGACAGCACCGCTGGCCCTAGTGATGCTCAGGAAAACACCTCTTATTGCTTATGAGGACATGCTCTTTCTTCCTTTGATTCTCATGTTTCTTCTAGAAGATGATGATGTTTATGCACATTAAGCAGATATACAACCTGAGGTTGGAAGTTAAATGAAACTGCTGCAAGTGGTGGCCTTGGAATTCAGAACCCAATATGGAGTCGCCTCTCAGTAGAGTACCTTCCATAGTGCTCTTGTGCTGGGCAAAACTGGGGCCAGACTCAGAACCTATAGTGCGAGAAGGTTAGGGATTGAGTTGGAAACTCAGCAATCTGCATAGACCAGGGTCCCTCCTCCGCTGTGAAGGCACAAACAGACTGACAAGGAAGTCAGCCTTCCCCAGTGGCGGGACACACAGCCTCTCTCATCCTGCCTCCTGGATCTTAGCCAACTTCTTCACATAGTCCACGACCAGGAAAGGGACAGGCCTATGTATGCAGAGTGGGGTCACCCTGGGCCTGCTGACCTGGCTCTTCTTTCACCTCTCCATGTAACTCGAGTCTCCAGCTTTACAGATGTCCCAGAGACTCGGGTGGTTCCTTTATGAACCCTTCTTTCCAGGAGCAACCATTGCTCATGCATCTTCAGCCAGGTCCCTGTCTGTGGCCTCTGTGGCTGGGGGTGGCTGGGCATCTAGGAGAGGTTGGACCTCTGGAGAACTCCAGCTCCAGGACCCCAAGAAGACATCTATCTACACAGAGCTCGTCCCATTTATAGATAAGGAAACTGAGGAACCTAGGCTGCAACCTGCTTATGACCAGATGGACTTGGGGTGCTGTAGGACACGCCTGGAGGCCAGGGCAGCTTGAGTTACCATGATAGATGACACATTCACCTATTTGACAGTGCTGAGCACTGATCTAGGTGCAGGTCTAGATCTAAGTCCTTGTCCCCCATAGGGCACAAAGCAGATAACTCTTTCTCCCCCGAAAGCTGAGTCCCAGCACAGAAGCTGAATAGCAAGCAGGATAAATGAGCCAAGTATGCAATCACCAGGTCAGGATAAGTGCTGAGACCAGACAGCAGGGCTACAAGGAGGACCCGGAGTGCTGATGATGGAGGCCTATAGGTCAGAGTTACATTGGGGAGGGGATGAAGTTTGGCTTTTGCAAGGGGACTGCAAGTTGGAGCCCATGTAGTGCTTTGACCAAAAGAAGGGCAGGACAGGACTGCCTGTGCTTACTATGGAGAGGCTGTGTGGGCAGGCTGAGAGTAGAAAGGCCAGGTAGGAAGCCGCCTGGACACGAGGCAGTGATGGCTTGGGCCAGGGTAGCAACAGGAGGTCCTGACAGTAGTTCAGTTCTAGACATGTTTGGAATGTAGAGCCAGAGGATGTATGATGAGCTGGATGTGGGCTGTGGGAGAATGAGAGGGGTCCAGGGGACACCGTCATGGCCTGAGCAGTTGGGAGGATGGTTTGACGTGGACTGATCTAAGAAGCTGGCAGAGTAGAAATCAGGGAAGGAGCAGTAGCAAGAATTTCATTTGAATGCTTTTAAGTGTGCAGTGTCTATTTGGTTGGTGGTTATGAGTTAGGTGAGATGTCTATACTAGGTATATAAATTTACGAGCTATTAGCAAAGGCCTCCAAAGGAGCGACTGGAGAAAGAAAGGGAAAGACGCCTCAGGATAGAACCCCAGACTCTTAACATTCAGAAGTCAGGTAAGAAAAGGCAGCAGCAAAGAATTCCAAGGAGGCATGAGCAAGGTAAGAGGGAGGCCAGGAGACTGAGGGAAGGGGGACTGACCACGCTGCACATGCCACATGAGCCACAGAAGGTGCAAGCTAGAGCTTGACTGGTGGACCCGGTACATGTTGCTCATGGCAACCATGACAATGCAACCATGGGATGGATGCAGTGCTGGTCATGCTTTCTGGGCTATGTGGAAGAGGTCCAAGCGAGCCAGGCAGAGAGTACGCCCCTCTTCTACTCAGCCCCTCTCTCTAAAGGAAAACTAGCAAAGCAAGAGGTGCACACCAACCAGTTAGCAATTCCAGGCATGTCTTGAGTGTCCCCACTTACCTCCTTGTGGTTCTGCCAAGACCTTGGTCGGCACATCAGTCTTCCCTGGGAGGTACACAGGCTTACTGAGGGGACCGGAGGACATTTTTGTGCTTGAGGAAGGCCCCACCCATGTCATAGTAGGATTCTAGGTGCTCACCCCCAAGGTATTGAGTTCCTAAGAAAATGAGGTCTACAAACATGGACGGCCTAGAGGGTGTCTGTGGTGGAAACAATAGGGAGGTCCATAAGCACCTCTTATGGCCCACGATGGATCAGACAGGGTTAAAGTGTGCCAGCGCCAACTAAAGGAATCCCTTCCTGACCATCCTCCAAGGGTCACTGCAGGAGATTCCTAGGTGGGTGGTCAAGGATACCTCTCTGGGGTAGGGGGGAGGCCAGGAGAGGCCCACCACAGTGGGGGACAGGATACCCTGAGCAGATTGTCACAGATATAGCACAATGTTACAGAGTGCATCCTGCCTGTGGAAGCCAGGCCACAGCTAGGACCAGCTCTCTGCTGCCCCCTAGCCAAATAATCTCACCTGGTAAATGGGGAAACTGAGGTCCAGGAGGGCAACATTGGCCTGAGATCACAGAGCCAACTCGCAAATGTGTGTCTTGCGGTGGAGGGGATGCCAGGGTCCCAACTTACCTGAACCTCCCTATCTCTCCCCAAATGAGACAGGCACAACCCCTGCACACATCCCTAGCAGGTGGCTCATTCTGCCTGCTCAGTCAACCTCCATGGTCCACCTCTGTGACCTCCGTAGTCTGCTGCCACCACCCAAAAATAGGTCAGCATGCCCTGCAGCAGGCACAAGGAACAATGGCCCTTTCTTCATTCCTCCAAGGAGCCGGGGTAAGCCCCATCAGGCCAAACATCTTAATGTGATAAAAAATCACCCAGTAAAGGCTCAAGGAAAAGGGGCCGGAAGTAGAGATTTGCTGGAGGCCTGCGAGTGGGGGAACTCATATACTTGCCTCTCTGGCCACCTGGGACAACCTGCAGGGACCAGGCAACACCTGTCCCATTGGGTGGATGGATCCAGCTCTGTCCTGAGCAACCTCCCTCCTTCCTCCCATCCTCTGCCACCAACCAAACCCCCACCCCAGGCATGTACACAATGCCCAGAGTGGTAGGCAAGGGCCCGCAATGAGGTCCTTCCGCCAACTGTAAGCACAAACTGAGGACAAGTGCTGAAGTTGTGCAGGTCCAGAGGAAGAGGCTCTTGAGGACTTTAGGCACTGGCTAGCACATGAGGTCCTTGGAGCCACATGGGGAGAAGCGCTGAATGATAGCCGGAGGCCATGTGTCCAGAACAATAGGGGTGCTCCCTGCCCCCCAGAGCCCAGCATCCAGGTCTCAGGCACTTGGCACAGAGCTAGTGATGCGCCCTTCAGACCCCAGTTCCAAAAGACAGGGTGTCAGGTATGACTTCCCCAAGAGAGATGCCTGTGTGAGCCCACCAGGCTGAGTTGTGTAGGGAAGTGATACCTCCACAGGGTGGGTGGCTTGGGGCCCTGGATGCCCCTACCTCCAACATGTCCAGCTCCTTCCAAGGCCACCCAGCCCCCGCTGGCTTCCAACCTCACTGGCTTTTGGCAAATCCTGCTTCGCCAGGTCCTGAGAACGGCTGCCGGATGGAGCAAACTCAAAGGCCCTTTGGAAGCCCAACAGCCCACCCAGGCCCTGGGTCCCTTGTGGTAGATGCGGAAGGTGGTGCCTATCCCTGCCCTGCTACAATGGACTGAGGACAAAGCTTACCTCTGAGGGTTGGGGCGCAGGACTTTTTTCATCCTTATCTGGATGTATTTAGGGCTCCTGGGATGTGACCAGAAAGCCAAGTGACCTTCCAGACTGAAAATCTGTGTCGACTGGGGGTGGGTAGCACCATGGACAAGGAGCGAATGCAGATTGGCAGCCACAGTTGTGTCCTCGTCCAGCCCCGCCTGTGGCCTGGCAGGTGGAGTAGGCAGCCTCTGCTCCGATGGCTGTATGACCTGGTCCCAGGGTTCTGCCAGGTGGAGATGAAACTTGTCCAGGCCCCACCAGTGCTGGCTCTTTTATCCACATATCCTGTGGGTCTGGGATGCTGTCCTCACCCCACAGCAGACCCCAGGGCAGATATCCTGTCCAGGTACCTGAATGATTTGCCCAGATGACAGCTGTGTAACCTGGTCACTGCCCTGCTTTGCTATAACTGGAGAGCTTGGGGCTCACTGGTGCTAAGGGCCCTGCAAACTGTGACTTGACCTCCTGAATATTTCCTGTTGTTTTGGGGACCAGAGAAGTGCATTCCCTTTCCATTCCCAGATGCCCTGGATCTACATGGGGAACACTTGAACCCCATCTTTGCATTCTCAGAAGGATGAGTCCTTGCCCTGGAAATAGGACAGGCTTTCCAGAACCACAGCATATCCACACGCATGGAACCTCCATAGCCTGCCACCTCTCCACTCCTCCTCACCGTCCCCTCAACAGAAGGCCTGAATAGAACCTGCCGCTCCCACCTCACAGGCAAGGAAATAAGGCATCTCAAGCTTAGATGCCGCTTCCTGGGTGGACTTAGTTGTCTATTAGTTTACCTAACTGGTGCTTTCTGAGGCCATGCAGCAAGAGTGCTGGGAACAGAGGTGACTGCGGGCTGGTGTAGTCGCCACCTGCTGGTGAGACAGGTACGCAGAATCACCCAAAGTATGTTGCAGGCCCATCTCTAAGACAGCTGTGAGTGAGCCTGGGCTTCACACTGTATCTCTCTGGGCCCTTATGGCCAGCCCACCTTACACACAGAATCAGAGAGGCGAGCAGGAACAGACCCCAGGCCTATGACCCAGCAGGAATTTCACATTGTGTGATCGGGGGCATCCCAAGGAGAGTGGCACTCAGTCCAGGCTCCTGGCTGGCTAGAGTCTCTGCCAGGATGTCATTGCCTGCCCTGCCCCTGCTGACAACATCCAGCCCCAAAAATTCACTAGTCTTCTACTTGCCCTTCCTAGGACTTGAGACCAGGAAACAAGGTCTCTTTAGGGTCCCTGTCCACAGACTGGGTTCCAGGTGAGAGAAAAGCTGCCTGACAGGGAATGGAGAGACAGAAGACAAAGAAACCAAGTGCAGAGCAGGGCTGTGACCTGGGCAGAGGAGGCCACACCAGGTGCAATCAAGCGAAGTTCTATGGAGGAGCTGCCCTACAAGTCCAGCCTCTGGCCATACGAGAGTGGCAGGCAAGAGTGTGGTCAAGGTCTCGCTTCAGGAGGCCAGCTCTGGTCACCAGGTTACAGGGAGGACAGGTGGCTAGAGGCTGACAAGATTGGGGTCCTTGAGCCTGGGCAACATGGTGACACTCAGGAGTAGCCACACTGCCATTGTTGAGGTACCTGGAACCCCACACCTTGCCGGCTCCACCTCAGGCAGGGGAGGAGGGAGATCAGAGGAACTCAGAGTCCGTTTCTAGCAGGACAGCCTGGTTGGTTGGACAAGCTGCCATTTGCCATGCTAGAGGCCCACCATCCTCTGCTCCCCCAGAAAGTACCCAGGCTTCCCTTCTCAAGGCAGCATCCAGGCCCCATAGAGAAGGCTGGGCTGCTGCAGAGGACACCAGGCCTGATGCCTCCCATCTCTCCCTTGCAGGGAACATCATTGGCTCGGGCATCTTCATCTCACCCAAAGGTGTCCTGGAGCACTCAGGCTCCGTGGGTCTGGCCCTCTTCGTCTGGGTCCTGGGTGGGGGCGTGACAGCTCTGGGCTCCCTCTGCTATGCAGAGCTGGGAGTCGCCATCCCCAAGTCCGGCGGGGACTACGCCTACGTCACAGAGATCTTCGGGGGCCTGGCTGGGTGAGTGTGGGGCTTGGGGCAGGGGACAATTTCTCCACAATAGGATGGCTGTTGGGCAGTGGGCTTCCATTTCCCCTTCTGCTTCCATCATCAAGGGGAGGTCACTAGAGTGAATGGAAGGAGTGGGTAGGGTGCTGTGCAAGGCCAAGGTGGGTGGCACCAATGCCTGTCCCACTCTACCTATATGTGCTGGCTCCTCAACCTGTCTGTGTCCCTTTTTTTTTTTTTTCCGGAACCAGGGATTGAACTCAGGCCCTTGTGTTTGCCAAGCAAGTGCTTATTCTACTCAACCATCTCCCTGGCCCCAGTGCATTGCTTAGAAGGCAGCTATGCTCACCTGTGTCCCCTTTGAAAGAGCTCTTTTTGAGCCCATACCTGGGTGCTTGTGAAGGAGGGAGGCTGCTCTTCTCTGAAGCCTTTAGCACTGAGGTCAGGAGAGCCTCTCTTATAGTAAACCCAACTGCTGCATGAGCAGGGGGAGAAGAAAGGCCCCTTCCAGAGGACCCCTTTACACAGCTCCCTGGCATTTTTTCTATTTTTTTAAAGTTTAAATCAATTTCTTTACTTTATTAGCACATATTTGTCAAACATTCATCATAGGAATTTGCACCTGTACATGACATGTCTTAATTCTTTTCTTCCCATTCCCCTTCCTTCCCTTCAATGCTTCTTCCCATCCTCATTTACAAAGGCTTTGTTCCCAGTTTTTCCCTTCCAATCTCTTTTTTTCCTAATCCTTTTTCCTTTCCTCCCCCCCCCTTGACCCCCCTCCCATCACTTATCAACACCTGCTAGGCACCCACTTTGGGCTAAGGACTAGGATGCCATGATAAAAAGATCTGTTCTTACTCCAATGTTGCTCATAAAGCAGAGAAACAGCTCCTCAAACATGATGTAAGCCAGCAGATCCTTGCTTTGTGGATGTGTACCAGAGTCAGCAGTCACACAGCAGAGAACCAAGTGCCCAGCACCTCAGGAAGGCTCCCACA
>NDGM010608090.1:0-15759 GCA_002564305.1 Octomys mimax
AGGAGGAGGAAAGGAGGAAGAGCTCTATGTGCTGGGTCTTCCTCCTGTAAGTGCAAGTCCCTCCTGCGCCCTTTGCTTTGGGTTCTTGATCTGCATGGCCATGATCATTTTCATCCTTCAGAAGTTCTCATTTGCTGAAGATGTTCCTACCAGACCACACTGCACAGTTCACTGTTGTAATCCATGTATTCCCTTTTTTCTACTTGCGACAATTTTCCTTGCTGTGGGGAGGGAAGAAAGGAAAGAATCCACAACATCCACCACCCTGTACTCAAAGTCAGGACCTCTGATGCCCTCTGTGGAGAAGTCACACTCTGCTGAGCCTAGTCAGACAGGTGTGGGGACAGGCATCCTCCTGTGTGATTCAGAGCTTCTGTGTTTGGGAATAGAGCTCAGTGCAGCCAAAGGGGACTAGAAGCTTTGTCTAGGGAAGCAACAGTTCACACCCTAGCATCTTTGCTGTTGGAATATGGTTTTCTCAGGCAAGGTCTTGGTGTCAGTCTGCTGTAACAAAAACCACAGACTGGGTGGTCTTATCAACTACAATTCATTTTCAGACAGTTCTGGGGATGGGAAGTTCCAGATCTACCCATCATGAGGGTGGTTTCTGGAGGGGATTCTCTTCTGTCTTATGTACCATTGATCTCTCTGTTTCTGTGACCACTTCATTGTGGCTGAGAGAGACAGCTGGGGCTAAGAGCTCTGGTGTCTCTCCTAATAAAGGTGCTGGTGCAAGTATATTATGGGCCCCTTTGTCATGACCTCAGTCAACACTAAATTACTACTCTAAAGACCCTATCTCCAAAGATGGCCATGTGGGGTGACAGGGCCTCAACTATGCATTTTGTGGGTGCACAGTTCAAAGCAACAATTTGCTCCTCTCCGTAGTGCAGGCTTTCCACAGATCTCTCCTCCTGAATAAGTTCTGACCATGGCCCTGTTGATGTCATGAAGCAATAGCTAGAGACTCATCGTGTGTGGAGCCATGAGGTGAACAGTGCAAAGCGCTTGAGGCTGATCTTTTCTCGGGCTTCCTTTCACAACTACAACAGTTGATGTAAGTAAAATACTCACTGTGGGCTCCCGGGGTTGCAGACACCTTACAGGACGTGGCAGAATCTCTCATTGCATGAGCCAGTCAGTGTCCTGACTGCAGAAGACCAGCGGAGGCAGCAGGTCACAGGGAGTATATCGTGGACCAATTCGAGACAGCCAAGATAGATTTAGCTATATCTCATAGGCAGAGTAGATATATAGATTTAAATATACAGCTCTTACATAATTTATCAAAGTTTCAATAGGCATTGTTTATTTAAATTAAATATGCATTTCCTTACCCATTGTAAAAATAAATAAATAAAATATTTGAGTGTGTTATCCCAATGGCAAAAATCTATGTATCTGGAGTTAGTTAATTTTTACATCAAAAAGTTTAGACAAAGCTCTCTAAAATCTACACTCTTTTGGGGGGATTTTTTGGAGAGAGATCATCAGCCTAAGGTAGGAACTGAGATGGCCTTCCTGGTGTTAGAGACTATTTGGCAGATCTTAAAAAACATTTTCTTGTTCCATTTTTTTCTTCTGCTCTTTGCTGAAGCTTCTGATGTCTGTCTTTTTTTCCTGATACACTCACTTGTCAATAGCAACTTCCTGCAGCCTCTTCCATTTCCCATGTTCACTAAAACGACTTTAGTAACATGAGCACAACCATTTCTAGCCTGAGATGTGAGTTTGCCCTGTGTGTGAATTTAAGATTTCACAAGTGCTGAGTGGAGAATACATATTTATAAACAATGTCACATATGCTTAATAACCCCGAATAAAATCATTTCCCATATTTCTTTAAAATTTTTAGTACACTATACCATCAATGACATTATTTCTACATCTAGGACAATATATTAAAAATCTTGCCATTTAATCAATGTTGTATTGAATAATGAAATAAGACCCAACTAGGGGAAGAGGGCAGACAAGAAATCAAAGGAAAGTCTCCAAAAGTTCTTAGGTGGTAAGGCCATGCACAACTCATGTTTAGAAGGCTAGCGAATGCCTCATCTTATTAACAGTTCAAAGAAAGCCTTCTGCTGAAGAATTAACACCCCATTTTTAAATATTTTCCATGGATCAATGCACATGACAAATATGAGAATACTATCTTCTTATATTTACACGAATTAAACCCCCAGTTTAATTTGTTGTGTAAATCTTAGCGATTAATGCTTGTTATGGTTTGTGTCTAGTTGTTTCCCCAAAGACTCATGTAAGTTATGGGACAGATGAAGCTGGAGGAGCAACGAGTAGCTTGAGGGGCGGGGCCAGAGGACCAGGGCAGGGTCCAAGGGGCGGGGCCAGAAAGGCGCAAGCCATTACCCTGGCTAGCCTGTGCTTTCTGAGAGATGTGGAGAGGGTCATCCTGGACAAGGCAGCGCCCCAGCCTCTCCTCCAGTGTCGAAACCTCCAGTTACTCTGAGCTAAATAAACCTTTCCTTCCCTCATTTTGAGTGTTAGGCATTTGTCCCAGCAATGACAGGAAAGTAACTAAGACAGCGCCCAAACCCTTTCTTGCACTCTTGATGCATGCTTGAAAATTTTCATAAGACAATGTTGGAAACTACAATGCACTTTCATGCGCCGATTTTGTCTTTTTGATTTCTTGTCCATTGAACAGCTGCGGCAAGTATTGAATTCCAAAGAGTAATTCCATGGCGTTCTCTTAACTTTATAACAGAGACTAGGCAGAGGAGATGAACAGAGGCAAAGGGAAAGAGGGAGGCAGGAAGAGAGAGGGAGAGAGAAGAGAGAGGAGCACTGTGGGGAGAGAAGAGCAGCCCTTTAGCAGTCCATGAGCAACAGGGGTGAATTCCTTGGAGACAAAGAAGGCTCAATGAACACAGGCCTATAGTAGGTAGAAAGTATCTCATTTGTTCGCCTAAAGACACTGACATCTGCCAAAACATCTAACTCCAAATGCCACCCCCAGAAGGTTTACGGATTTAGAAAGGTACCTGGAAAGGACTTTGGGATGTGGATTGCGTCGTCCCTGCCAGGCCCATGGCAGGCCGAGTGCTGCCGGATCACCCTGCCAGTTTCCCACTGAGGCCAGTGGTGGGGCAGAGCGCTTCCTGCCACCCCCACCCCCACCCCATGCATTGGAGCCATGTGCTCCTGCGCAGAAGACCAGAGGCCTCGGAAGCTGCCAGAGGGGGACCTGTCATGTGGCTGGGAGTGAGCTGGTGGGGTGGACGGGACAATCAGAGAGCCCTGGAGCAACCAATCTGTTGGAAAAGACCCATGCATAAACACCAAGCCCCACTCTGTACTTTGTCTCTAGTGGATGCCGTTATATATAGATATTCAATACACACAAGCCAGACAGGCTAAATTGTAGCCTCTCTTCAGTAAATGTCCCAGTTGTTTAGAGTAAAAAATGGTTTAGATTAGCACCCCGGGCACTCTGACAAAAGGTCCGGAGGAAGTTAGGGACTTGCCAGCAACATTAGCATTTTTTTTACTTCTTTTTCCAGCAGCACTAAAATATGTTTGCTCAAAACAGAGAGAGATGAAAAACTACTGGCAGCCAGTAACTCTTGAAAGAGGGGAGCAAAGAGGACCACGTCTTACTTCTCTGGCAAACATACCAATTAAAACGACGCTGCGCTGTGACAAATTACTGAGCAATTAGTGCCTAATTGAGCATCACCAGAGGTGCTTGGTGCTTCTGTGAAAGTGGCTTCCCTATCACTGAGGTGGCCACACATTCCTGCACAACACTCTCCCCTGAAATTCCTGCAGCATCCTCCACTCCAGTGAGCCCAGAGACCAAGGACAACCTTTTCCCCTTTAAAATCTCCCAGAGTTATGCTGAAAGAATTGGCTTGGCAGAAAGATCCCAGTGTTGGAAATCCTACTGGGGATTTCATGCTTTCTCCACATGTAAGCAAAATCCATTTTCCATGAGATATTTTTAGTCCAAGTATCCCCCGCTGTCCTATTCTCTTTCAGTATACCATTAGATCTTGAGGCCCATCCAGATGGGCCACGTGACTTCTAAGCATCCCTCTCTGGTTCACTCCTAAGTGACTAGTCAGGGAATACTACACTCTTAACTACCAAAGACCTCAAAGTGCTTAAGGAAGCCTCAGGTTCTCACTGACAGGATGTTAAAATCCTTTGCAGCTGCTTTTGCTGAGAGGTCAGCTTGGCAGACTGCACTGAGTGACCCTGGTGATGGAGATATTTTCAGTGCCGCTGGCCGCTTATGTAAATATAAAAATGTATTAGGCTGCAGAAGTGCATGTGTGGGAACAGAACAACCATGCTATTGAGAGGAAACCTCAGGGGAACACTGGTGCCTCTCACAAGGGTTTGGTTAACATGTGCATACTTTTGATAAGTCACATTGATGCAGGGCAATCTGCATTTTGCTCTATTAAGATAATTGAGCCTGTTTTATTTCTGGAACTTAGGAGCTACCAAAAGTAAAATCCCAGCCCCCACTTACTTAATAAGATACCTACCAAAGTTTCCCTCTGGAAGTACTTGCATTTTTCAAAATACAATGATTTTTCACTCTCTGCATGATGCTGACTTGCTTTGGGAAACAATGTTGGTGTAAAGTCAGACTGTCAGTGGTTAAATTTGAAAAATAGTGACTTACTATCTGTGCATCTGATGGGGAAGGATACATTTCTCCAAGTCTATAAAGCAAGACTTGCAACATTTCACCGTAAGGAACAGGAAACATCCTCTCAAATCGAACTGAAAAATACTCTCTGGGCAAAATGCTTCGATACTCTTGAGTGCGTTCAGTTTCTGTGGATCAAATCTTTCCCATCTCTGCATCCAAGCTATTTGGTCGTGATCAGATGATCAGAGCTGAGGAGGCGATTGGAGCGTTGGCTGGCTGCAGCTGCAGTGTAGGCTGTGCTCAGGGACAAGGAGCCACTGTTTAGCAAACATAGCATCCACATAGAAGTTATTCTGTAGGCTCCAGGATGCAGCGATGGGCTGCACTGCCAGCATTGTTCTGCTGCACGCTTTCCGCTCTGCAGTTCAGAGGAGCTGTCCACACATTTGCAGGCGACGCCAGGAGGAACCGTCCCACGAAACTGTGCCTCTGGAAAGTGACGATGAAATGAGTAGACCCAGAACCCTCATCATCATGGTACTGTATCCCTGGCATGGGAGCCTGCCTTGATTGAACTGCTACCATCCAGACATGGAGATTTAGAGCACAGTGTTGTGGGGTGGGGGTGCTCAGCCTTAGCAAGATAGGTGTGTCCCAGAGCTTACTACTGTGCTGTGCTGTTGGTAGAAAAATAACACAGAACTCTCGAAAGTATTTCTATCCTTCAAAGACATGATTTTTCCTTTTCTTACATCTGTCAGGAGAGTGTGTAATTTATTGGTTTATTAGAAGATTTCTTCTGCCTAGAATTTTCTGCCTTGCTAACTTTTCTGCAGAAAAAAATAACAGGAACACTTTGGAGTTCAAGAGGATTTTGTTTAATAACTCTAATTTGAAAAAAGGAAAAGCTCAAATGGATATTCTTCCTTTACATGTAGCCAGTCAAGTTTTCTAGGTGTTGATAGATTTCTAACTTTAGGATAATTGGGCTTTTGCTTCTGCCTACCATAGAAATGTTGTTTCAGAGTGATTCACTTAGACATGAAGTCAACATCAAGTATTAAGAGTTTAGGGGAATTCATGGTGTTTTACTTTGGAAGGCTGTTTCTTGACATTTGCTAAATGACTTTTGGGGGGCCTGCGTCTTAATTGTAACACTCTTGCTTTTTCTTTGTATAACTGTTTGATCAGAAAGAAAAAAAAGTAGAGAAAGGAGTCTTTCTTTGCTGTAGGTTAGGAAGAGATCTGCTTAGTCACTGAAATAACCTGTTAGGATATAGGTGAGGCGGTCAATTTCCCAAACTTGGGGAGCTGCTGAACTCAGGGTGACTTGAGCATGATTGGCTTTTTTGTCTCAGTTTCAAGGTTTGTCTCTCGTACACGTAGTGAATACTGAATGGAAAGTCCCTGTTCACGCTATGTTCAAAAGAATGCCACGGGGCTCAGATTGTACTTTTAAGTGACAGAATACCACGCTAACCCTTCCATGCCAACTTCAACAAATCAGTATATGATTTTAAAGAAGCAATTTGCTCTTGCATTTGGGACGATGATTATCTCTAAGTAGAAAGACTAAGTAAGAACAGTGTCACACTCGGGACCCCTCTGAGTTTTCACAGACTAAGTTGTAAAAAGATGTGAGATGGTTCAAAGGTCAAAGAGATCTTTGTTTAGCAGTGTGAGCCTTGATGATATCATTAACAGATGCAGGCTATGTGTATTGCTTATGTCACTTCATAATAAAATAATCATTGTTTGTAATTTTACTTATTAAGAAAATTTTTAGCTACAAAGAAGGCAAATGTATTTTAGAACAAAAAGATTTTGAATTGACCTAGTAATAATTTCTTAATTTTTCAAATATTCCTTTAATGTATACAGTTCATTTAAAACAAGTTAAGTCACAAAAAAATACATTATAGATTTGACTGTACATTTCTCAAAAGCCAGAAGAATTTGTAATATTATAAATACAAAGAAATGATGCATTTGAGGAAGCAGGCATGCTTATCTTCATTTGAACATTATACCATAGATACATGTACTGAATGGGCACATGGTACCCTGTCGATATGTACATTCTTACGTCAGAGAGTTTGGAAAATTTTTTAATGAATTTCCTAATAAAGAAATGTTCATAGAGGTTAAATATTTTCTTACCATCACAGAGCTACTAAATGCCTGCATCACAAACCACATTTGGATCAATGATTCCAAAAGCCAGCATACTTTCTATTCTGTTTCCCCTCAAAGAAAATACTAATGGCAAAACTGATAAACTGATCTTCATTTTAAAAATATCTTGCACCACTCAGACTGCTCAAGCACTGTAATCCGCCAAGACAAGAACCATCGAAGATCTCTTTAAATTGCTTAGCTTTAAAGTAAAAGTAGTTTCGCAACTCTTGTGGTTGTGGAAAAGCTTTATTAGGATGGTAACATTTTAGTGCAAAATCTTTAACTCAGTAAAATATTTCTCATCTTCCACCACTGTGCTTTGAAACTCATAGCATGTTTCAAAACCACCTTGAAGTTCTTATGTGTGTAGCTCTTTCAGATTCTGAGCTCCTGGCAGGAATGGTTCTGTATGAGGACATCCGGGGTAGAGCCTGGGAATCCACACTTTGGCTGAGCAGTTCTGGGTGGCTCTGGTGGAGGAGCGCACTGGGTGGCCCCATGTGGCATGCAGCGCCATTCAGGAAGGTGACAACCTCAACTGTCCTCCTGTTTTCTCCAACCTAGTGTTTTTGTTTGCTGATCATCTCACTGAACCCATTGTCTTTTCTTTTTGAGACAGGATCTCACTATGCAGTTCAGGCTGGACTTGAGCTCACTTTGTAGCTCAGGCTGGTCTTCTCAAATTCACAACAATCCTCCTGCCTCAATCTTCCGAGTGCTGGGATTTCAAGTGGGCACCACGATGCTCAGCTACTGAGCACATTTTGATTTTGCTTTCTTACCTTGCCTATTTCCTATTGGTCACCAAATTTTATACATTAAAGATTTTCGGTTTTGGTTTTGGTAAGGTCGGAGACTAAACACACCGGAGTTGGAATCACGGTTTCCGACTTATCTGCTATGTGACTTTGAGCATGATTTTTAACATCTCCCTGTCTCTTTTTATCATCTGTAAGATGCGGGGAGTAGTTGCAACAACTGTTATGCAGGGGCAATAAAGTGTATGACAAGTGATTAGAGCCATGCCTAGCTATGTTGGTGAGTTGTTCAGTAGGGTGGCCAGGCTCATGTTGTCCGCAAAAGTGGTATTTGAGGGCAGATAGAGATGAGTGGGTCAGCTGTGCCACATGCCGTGGAGAAGTGCCCTCGGCAGAACAAGCAACCCAACTGCACAACCCCAAGAAGCCTAATGTTGTGAGGGGCAGTGAAAGGCTCATGGACCAGGTGACTAAGAAAGAAGCAGAAGGGGAGGCAAAAGGGATGACAGAGCATGGCAGGGCCCAAAGGCTGGCAAGGAGAGGTGGGCTTGTTCTAAGAGAAAGGAAGGCAGCCCTGGGGAGCAGGCACTGTTTGTGCCCTGCGCTACAGAGCCAGCATGTCTGAGATTGAATCCTCTCTCTCCTGCTTCTGGACTGTAGCCCTCTGATAAGTGACTCATCCTTCTTATGTCTCCATTTCTTCATTGACAAAACACAGAGTATCAGCCCCTCCTTGTAAGGTTACTGTAGGAGTTCAGTAAGCCAGTGCATGCGAAGGGCTTCCTGGTGCCTGCTGAAGGGCCCTGTGCTGCACTAACTGTGCACTGCAGATGTCGAGGGCCTTGAGCAGGGCAGTCACAGGGCTAGTGGCTCCAAAAGCTCTGGGGTGAGCAGACCTTTGAGTCTGTTGCAATGAAGCCAGAAAATGGCCCCTGGAGTTTCTTTCAAGAGTCCTGAGAAGTGATTGGATTCTGGGAATATTTCAGCTAGTAGGCTTTGCTTGAGAGTTGAACATGAAGTATGAGAAAAAGCAAAGGGTAAAGGTTGGCTGTGTTGTTTTTGGCCTGAATATCCAGCAGGACCAAGTTTTCCTTCAGACAAGGAGGAGAACAAGTAAAGGAGCCTTGGAGAGAAGGATTCTAAGTTCATCTAAGTTCATTATAAGGATATTGAGTGGGAAATGCCTTTGAAGGTCTTCCCGTGGAAATAGGAATTTGGAATTTCAAGGAAAAATACAATGAAGCCAAAATCCTAGCTTAACATAAATACCAATAAAGGATTAGTGAATACATCAACAATCTCTCTTTTAATCTCTGCTAATGTTTATAGTGTATAAATCCATCTGTTAATCATGCACTGCCTTCTAACATATCTTGAGTTCTTTAACTGAAGGTTTATTTATTTATGGCTTTTTTAGTCATGGCCTCACTATTCAGTTCAGGCAGGGAGCAGTCCTCCTGCCTCAGCCTCGGGAGTAGTGGGATGATAGGCGTACACCACCAAGCCCAGCAATTGTTTGTTTACTCTACCATATGTTTATTTTTCTTATATCTCTGGTACTGGAAAATAGGCAGGAGCTGTGTCTGGTTTTGCTTCAGCAGTGCTCAGTACAAACGTGCTTTATAGGCTGGAAGCTGAATAAATATCTGTTGATTATTTGACATTTTCAGTAGCCAACACACAGATGAAAAGCTCAGTTGAGAAATCTAGTTTCATGCCTTTGAACTGAAATGTCCAGCAGTAAGCTGAGGAGGGAGAAACCTGCCAGGACAGACCAAGGGCCTGGCTGCTGGTGCCCTTCCGAAGGACTTCATACCTGGGACTTTGTAAGGAGCCCAGGAGTCTCATTTCTGAGGTGCAGGATCTGCGTCTTCAGAGGTAATCTTTGGTCTGGCAAGACTGTAGTTTGGTTGTGTAGTTCAAAGTGGAAAAAACTGCTAGACACCAAGATGAACTGCTGGAAACCTTTGGCACTTGTAAGGGCCACATGAGTCCTGACATCTCAGACGCCTATTAAAATGCAGTCAAGGTGAACTGGGGAAAAGGAAGGGATTCCTTTAGAGTTCTAATCTGTTTCTCATGCAAAAGAGTGAACTAACAGAAATCTTTGGATAAAATATCAGCCTTACTTCCTTTACAGCATATTTTGTTAAAAGTTCTCAGGCTTGTCTAATTTATGTAGATCTATTTTCTGATTAATACTTACAATTTCTTAGGTCATTTACTTATCACCAACCCCAGAATTTGGCTCTGATTTAAGGCGTTCTTTCCTCTTCCTTGGAATTAATGGGGTCTTATCAGTTGACATTTTGGGGAGTTGTGGAACTACAATAGGAGAAAGAAAAGCAGGCTGCTGCTCTGTGTCTAGCTGTAGGACCAACTGCCTCAAGACAGATTCACAAGTCTCAACTCCAAAGGGGGAAAATACAATCCATCAGCATTTTAAGGGGTCTCTGAAATAGCTGGAACTATCAATTCTAAATTTGAAAGTGCCAAGCGTATAGTCTCTATTGTAAGCTAAACATTGCTTTAACTCTCATGAGTCAAAGACAGAGGGAAATGGCAGTAGCCATTTGTAGTGAATCCAGAGAATAAATTTCTATGATTTATACATGTGCAATTCTATTGTGCACCTTTCAGAGCAAGAGCATTCCAGGCACTTCCTCAAGACCTGCATTACATATCATCCTTTGTGGTTCTAGAATCTGCTTGGTTCAGTGGTCTTAGGAACTATGCCATACAGGGTATTCTATCTGCAGCCTTTCAACCCTTGGAATAAGAATGTTTTTCACAGTTTTACAACAGTATCAAACAATACAAAGCACCAAAGTATGCCAAAATGGTACAGGAGAAAAAACATATGGCTCACGAAGCCAGAAACATTTGCAGTCTGGCCATTTGCAGAAAAGTTTGCTGATCCTACGTGGCAAACGATGTGGCCTTAACCACCAAGTAATTCTTTTTTTTACCTCTAATTTCTATAGCATATTTTTACTCTTATCCCTGAACAGATCCAAAGAAACTTGGATTTTTCTGCCAGGTGGCCATTGTTTACCCGAGAGTCAGACAACTGTGGTGACTGAATGCTGAATTGTAGAATTGGAATCAGAAGAACCAGTATTAGAGGCCCCAGTGTGTCATTTTAAAAGGTCAGACAGTTGAGACACACCGGCCCGCCTCTCTGAGTTTGCTGAGTGGGGATGATTACCTGCCGCCTGTGGGAAGCGCTGCATGCTCGCTTGTACAGGAGCACACTGTCAGCTGATTAGTATTATTCAGCAGAAAAGTGTCTCAGGGCCTAGACTGACTGCAGTCCAGTGTACCGGGAAAAGTTTATCATCCGGTGGGCAACTTACTCATCGACAGGGAGCCATTTACACCAGCACTGTACCATTGTTTGTTCTACCTCCACTCCGAAAGGGTGGACCAGTGAGTGTGACCCAAACCAGAGGCCTCCCAGGGCAGCAGCAAGCTTCCACTTGGGCAAAATTTTTGACCTTCAACGAGGCCCTATGTTTGGGTCCACTCTTTAGATAGGTATAAAAAAAACCCATGCACCTCCTATCTTAATACTGTGGAAACCAGCTCTAAGAAGGAAGCTCAATGCAGGAAATGGTTGTTTACCAAAATCGCAATTCCCTATTTTTGCAACATACACTTGTTTACATGTAGCCAATGAAAAATATTAGGACCACCGAGGGATTCGTTATGAAAATTACTTCAAAAGAAATAAAATAATCTCTCTTCTAATCCCTATAATAAATTAACCTAATAAAACTATATCAAAGGGATTTTAACTTGCTTTTCCCAGTTTCATCTTTTTAAATGAGTAAATGAGACAGAAACAACATAAAAACTCTCTAATCCTAGGATAATATTTTATTTTATTATATTGAAGATGAGTGTTGGATATACTAACATAAGCTCCCCCGAGGACAGGAAATCTGTGTAATGGAGAGTGAGTTTAAATGGTCAGCCCAGCTGAGTAGAACACAGAATCTAAATGCTCAGAGACTCTTCGGCAGACTTTTTTTTCTTCACATGAACTAATTTTCCACTGAATCCCAAACTCACAGACAATGGACAGATGAACTGCATGTTGTCTCCACGGGTGGAGGAATTAACTGCATGTAGTAGAAGCCTTAGTAATTAGCAGCACAAAACTTTAAAGCAAAAATTTAGAAAATTCAAATAACATCCAGCATCACTACACCCAAATAACCTTGTATCTTTAATGTTTGCCGAATTATACCAAATTTGCACATTGTAAGGAAAGCAAAATATATTGAAAGCAATATATGTTTAAGTAGCAAATTAGATTTGTATTTTATTATTTATATTTTGGAGAGTGAACTACAGAAACTTAAACCCAAAATATGAAAAAATTCAACTATATATAGATACATACAGATGCAGATGCAGATATGTTTTAGGGCAAAGCATAGTGTGAAAATTAAAAAGATTACATTGCCATGTAGAAGTATACAGTTATAGTGCCTCTAACATGTAGGGCCTAGTGAGAAGAAGAAAGGCCACTGGGCTGCGCCCTTGCAGGGAATGCTGGGACACCAGACCCTTCTTGTGCTCTGCTTTTGCTTTCCGGCTGCTATGAGTTGAGCAGCTTCTTTCACTACACACTGCACCATGCTAGACCATGCTGCAAAAGCTCAAAAAACTATGAGCCCAATAGTCAGGGACTAAACCTCCGAAATTATGAGCCAAAATAAAATTTTCCTCTTTCCAATAACTAAATACACACACACACACACACACACACACACACACACACACATATTTGAGATAGGATCTCACTGTGTAGTCCAGGTTGGCCTTGAGCTCACTATGTAGCCCAGAATGGCCTCAAACTCATGGTGATCCTGCTGCCTTAGCTTCATGAGTGTAGGGATTACAATCCCTGATTATTTCAGAAATTTTGTCACAGTTCGTTTCTCAATACCTATTTTATTCTGCTAGAATGTAGTTCATTTTTAAGGACCATGTTCCACACATGCAATATATGTTGGTGAATTTGTCACAGATTGTCTAGACATAAGAAATTCTGCGAACAGTTGCACCGTGCATTCGGCAGGCACAGAGGACAATGTGGAGCATCTGCCCTGCCCTCTCCCACACAGCTTAGTGTGATGGCTGTTGGAGGACTGAAACAAATGCAAAATTGTAATCATGCCAAGTACTTCGATGAGAATTGCGTCCTACTTATAACAGCATCCTGGGCCAGCGAGATAGCTCAGCGAATAAAGCGCCTACTTTGGCAAGCACAGGGACCAGGTTTGCTCCCCAGTCCCTCACGCCATGCCAGTCCTACCCCTGGAGTGCACTGAGCTGGAGACAGAGTCAGGGTATGGTGGCGCATGCCTGTAATCCCAGCACTAGGGAGGCTGCAAACAGGAAGATCACTGAGTCCGATCTTTACAGTGAGACTCTGTACTAAATACACAAATGGAAAAAAAAAGATTACCCAGAATCCTTTGCACATACAACCTCATCAGTGCACTCAGAGAGTGGGTTCCCTGAGGATGTGGCAATAGAATTAGGCCCTGCACAGTGACTAGATTCTACTAAGAAAGCACAAAAGAAGATGCCCTGTGCCCATCTTAATTCCCACTGTGTTGCTGAGGGTTAAGGGCCAGAGACATGGGTCTAAATTCCCTGCCAAAGCTTTTGCTGGATGTGTGATCTCCGGGTCCATTATTTAAATTCTTCATGCTTTGGCTCCCCTCTCTGTGAATTGAGATTAAACATATTAGTTTCCTATGACGGCTGAAACAAATGGCCACAAAGTACTTAAACAATACAGGTATTACCTTACAGTTTTAAAAAAAATCTACACATTTATTATCTTATATTTCTGGAGCTGAAATCTGAAACGAATGTCACTGGGCTAAAACTGGCAGAGCTGTGTCGCTTCCTGGAGGCTCGAGGCAAGAATCTGTTTTCCTGTCTCTCCCAGCCTCTAGAGGCTGCTCGCATTCCTTGGTCTGTGGCTCAATGCCAGCTTCAAAGCCAGCCGCGTGGAACTTTCTCAGGGCTTGGACCCCTCACACTCCTGTGTCCTTCTGTCACTTGACAGGACTCTTGTGGTCCTGCTAAGCGGCCCTAGCTAACCCAGATTCTCTCTCCATCTCCGGGTTAGTAACCTAATTCTTGCTACAGCCTTAGTTGTTGTTTGTTCTATAAATTTTTTAATTCTGTATTTATTTATTTATTTATTTATTTGGTCAGAGTCTTACTATGCAGCTTGGACTCATAGTGATTCACCTGTCTCAGCCTCCCTAGACTGGGATTACAGGCAGACCCCATCACGCCCACTTTTGATGGTGGGCCCAGCATGCGGTACTAGGGATCAAACCTAGGTGCTTGCACTGGCCAGGCAGGCACTTAAACTGCCGAGCCATCTCCCCAGCCCATTCTCTGTACTATAAACAACACACTCCTAGACTCTGGGAGTCAGAATGAGCACGTTGTTAGCGAGTTGTTGCACTGTTTCCTCTGCTTCATCATGACATTATTTTAAGGATGCAGTAGGTGAATACAAATGACCCGTAATAACGCCTGACCCTTAGGAAGAATTCAGCATGTTTGAGCTATTTTTACTGCTTTTATTGTCTTCATGAAACTAAGAGAAGTTCACAAATGTAAATTACATTAAAATGTATTTTAGCAAAAAATCTAACTGCTAAAATGAAGCTTAATTTGTGCTTCATAGAATATGAACAAATGAGTTCAAGGCTAGCTCATTGAAAAGAGCGCTGCACATTTATTGAATAGATTATTCATACAAGTAGATTATGTAGAGAACATTGATTTGAGTTTTTCTCATATGTTGTCTGCTGATTATTAGTCTCCTGAAGCTCAATTTTCAGTTTCTTACTGGTTTTCTCATTGTTTACTAAAGGAATATTGCATCTTTCCAGCTTTCCAATTTATGCAAAATTTAGAAACTATAAGAAACAAAGAAAGAATATACAACATCTTAAAAAACATTTAAACTTTTAAAACCATAACCATAATAAAGTAGAAAATCAAGTGGGAGTGCATCTTAAACTTAATAGACTTAACAGAAATTGTAAGTTTAGAGACAGAATAGAGTGTATATTATTTGTAATTGTAAAATTATTTCATTGTCTTCTGTTGCAAGTAGACTTTTTATTATTGAGTTAAACCTACTAAGAAACTTAAGAATTCAAAATTACAAATAAGACTCAATTGAAGGTTTGATGGGTGAGCGAGTAGAAGTCAAATCTTGTGTGTCAAAAGGAGGACAGAAGGAGACGGCAGAGTTGACTCAGGTGGTAAATTTTCAACATCTGTGCCATGTGTAATCAGAGACCTTCTTTTCTTGCACATGCTTTTCAAAAATCAATTGAGTAATACGCAGATTATTTTAAATTCTGCTTTACAAGGCAGAACACATATGGAAACAGAGAACAACAAAGCCAACAGCTCTTCCGTAGGCACTTGCAGCTGTTTACAAGGTACTTGGCTAAGAACTCTACACTTTTATCTGGTTTTGTTGCTACAAGGAAAGAAAGTATTGTTTTTATTCCCTCTACTACTGAGAAAAAAATTATTTTTTTTTCATTTTTTTAATGTATTTAGTACAGGTTCTACAGGATCTCACAACACAGACCGGACTCATAGTGATCCTCCTGTTTTTAGTCTCCCAAGCTCTGGGGTTACAGTCACACACCACCACGCCCCATCTTAAAATTTAAAACATATAGAGGAGCTCCTGCTGACTGGCCACATACATTTCAATTCTACCATGTTGTAAAATGTGAAGAAAACTTAAAAGTATAAATGAAATTAATTTTAATATATTTTAATTAATCCAACACGCTGACACTATTACTTGGTCATGCAACTGGTTTAAAAAAATATTAAAATACTTCACATTCTTTTTTTCATACCAAGTCTTTAAAATCCAGTGTGTAAAAATACTTGTGACACATTTCAAATTGGATGCTAAAGTTTTATCACAAGTATTTGCTTAATATTAGGAGTTAATAAAATATACATTTGAAAGAGTAAACTCACATATCTAAATTTTCTTGACCCTGTTTAAATATATTTAGGGGGCTTACAGGTTAGCTCAGTTGTTTAAGCACGTGCTGGGGCAAACCCAGTCAGGCGCAGGGGACCACAGTTCGATCCCCAGCTCCCCATGCCTTA
>NDGM010608610.1:0-11464 GCA_002564305.1 Octomys mimax
CAGCACTTGGGAGGCTATAAACAGGAGAATCACTACAAGTCTGATCTAGTAGTGAGACCCTGACTACCCTGCCCTTCCCTAAAAAATACAAAAAAAAAAAAGAAAGAAAGAAAAATGTTCTGATAAAGTACTTGGTTTAGAAATTACATTGTTTATCAAATAGCAAGTACATTATGGAAAGAATGTTCAGATTGTATTTCATAGATTTACAATTCAACTGCTTCAACTTTATTTCTCTATGTAGCTCAAGAACATGTATTTCCCAGGAATGCTCACCATTCACTGCCTGGTGGTTTTGTGCAACTTACAAGCTAAATAGATGATGGTGTATCTGGCCTTATACCAAAGCAGCTGTCAGAGCGGTAGTGTCTAAAGCCCCTTCTAGTAACATTCACGATAAAAAAGGTTTAAGGATTCGAATCTGAGGAAGTTTTATTTTATCTGTAAGTGTCCTGCATGTTCTCCTTGAAAGGAAGATGTGTATTTCCTGGCATCCACAAGAAGCTGGGAAATAGAGACCAATTATGAGTACTTATCATTCATCTTTATCCATTTGTTAGAAGGTCTCTGAACCCTAGAAGTATACGTCACACACAACTAGAGGTGACCAAATGCAAAATAGGTACCTAATGCATACTCCGTATCTTACTTTAATTGAAATGTTGAAAATGATAATTTGTCAAATATGGGAAAATACCACCCAGATGTCAAATAAGCCAGGATGCTAGGACAACAGGCATAAACCAGGAATGTGTCACACACTGGGGCATCCAGGAGTTCTAATTCAATGTGCACATAGTGGCAGCATGGAGCAGACACAGAAGTGACCAATTCTGCCAAGGACATCGTCCTTACTAGAGTAGCATTTGATGCGAGGTATGGAAAATGCCTAGGAATGCACAGGTTTTGACTGTGGGCATAAATGTTCCAAGCATATGGAAGAAATTTTGCAAAAGAAATAGAAATGTGAGAGGGCATTCTTCTTCCAGGATAGTGTAGCTAAGTGGAGGCATCTACATAGTGCAGGGCTGAAGCCGACAGGCAGGCTGGACACACAGTGTGGAGATCTTAACGTGATGCCAGAATTGGAATTTGGAACCATGAGTCACAGCATAATTTTGGGCTGAGGCCTGAGAGGCAATTTGGGTTGCAGCAGGCCCGGGCAAGAAGAAACATGGAGGAAACTACCGGAGGTGGGGGATGAAGTAAGTGGCCAGTGGACTATTATAGCCATGCGGTAAACAGCAGTGAGCATGGGAACAGAAGCGGGGGCTCGGGATTTCAACCTCTCATGGCCAAGGGGTCCATTTCCTTGAGACTTTTCGACAATCCGAGCTATGGGTCTTCAAATTTTGTATTACCCAGCAGGGACAGATTCTTAACAGAGAGGTCAAAGAGGGAAGAGCACAGAAAGTGCTCTGGCAAAATCAACTATTCTGTGGGCAAATGACAGCATGATACCAGGGACATCTTTGCTATGGAGCTGAAGTGGGACAAGGCAGGCAGATTACAAGTTTAAGCAGGGGATAACGTAGGGACTCACTGCTGAGAACCAAGGACAGGGTGTAGGACAGCGTGAGGTGCCAACGCTGGGCTTAAGCAGCTCTGATTAAGCAAAAGTGCTCGGCAGACTGCGTCAGCAAGAAGCAAAGTGGCAGAGTCTGAAGAGGATGAATACGGCGTGGAGTAGAAGTCAAGAGGCAGCTTTTAGGCAGGATGGAGATTTCAGAGTTGCTCTGTGACCCACATTTCTGTTCAATTTACTCCACACTAAGTTTGGAGAAATACGTTTCACTGATTGGATTTCATTTTGCTATCATTGCCTGATTCATTCTCTTTATTTTTAATTGATTATGTTGTCTTCCAAACAGGTGTTTGCTTCAAAGGGATGGGAATGGGTGATAGAGTGCAAGGGACTGATGAATAAAAAAACTGACAAAATGACACAACATCCTTGTGCCTATTTTCAGGTACAATTTTTAATATTGTCCTCTTCTATTCTAAAAATTTGTTAGGTTTGGTCATTAGATCATATCATTGTCCCCCAAAATATTTTAAAGACATTTGGGGAAACAAACTCAGAATATATTTAGAGGAACACAGATCCCATAATGTGAAAATTCTGAGAACAATGAATTGTTAAAACATATATTCACATCTTTATTTAAAAAGAAATTAAAATTAGTGCAAGGTGCCTATGACAGCAGAAAATCTTGTACCAAAGAGTCTTGATTGTATGTTTGGCATCATGGGCAGCATTTATGCAAAAGAGAGCAGAAATCACACTGAAGGTGATGTTTTAGTGATAGAAAATAGTAGTGTGTGCGTGTGTGTGTGTGTGATTATGATTTACCTGAATAAAAGGGAAGAGGCATGTGAGAATGCACGGGCAATGTGTTAGAGATGAATATATTTAATGCCGGGCTTGTAACCTCTCCGTGAATGGATGTATACACGCATGAACGAAAGCACGAGTGAGTGAGTGAATAGGATACAATAGATGATCTAGTAAAGAGGAACTTAGGTAGACACTGAAGTCATCAATAACCTGAACCCAAACTTTGGCCTAGAAGATTCATTAGTCAGTATATGGTCCATTTACCTCACTTTTAGTACTACTTGTTTCTTTGAAAATTAGACAATTATTTATAACATTCCTTACTTCATGTTCTAACATAGAATGAACGTAATGCCTCTGGGCAAAACAGCTGGAGGCCAAGGTAGCAACTGTCCCTCTTAAACAGGCATGCATGACTTCTAGTTCTTCATTCTTTGTCACTGGTTGTTTGTACACAAAACCTGCTTTCTGGAAAGTGATCTTCAATGGGGCCCTTGGTATCATAACTAGGAACCCAGTAGCTAAGACACAGAACTTCTTGCAGCTAATACTGCCTGATTGAAAGCTTTCTGTTTCCCCTACCAAATTAGCATGTGTATGCTGCATAATGACAGAGTTTAGCATTAACTGCTGAGCATTAACTATGTACAAAACATGATGTATTCATCTACTCAGACACATGGAGCAATGAGTTACATCTCCAGGCATCTGCTAGAAGTATGACAAAATAATTAATTTTTGGAACTTCAGTGTACATAAATGGGAATGGGAAATGATACACCTTATTTCATGTAGCTTTTCCAAGGGCTCTGCAGGTCAAGCAGGTAAGGAGGCTGCTGGTACTAATAAAGACATCATATATGACAAAATATTTTCACTTGAAATCTTAACACTTAGGAAGCTTTGTCAACCTGTGTTAGAAAAGACACTGTAATAGGCTAATTTGCACTGCTTAATGCTATTAACAATAACTAAAATCAATAATTAAGTGTGAAAACTCAGATCATTACTATGAATTTCTCTTCGTCTTTGAATAGTCACACGAAGGCAGAGTTTTAAAAACTGTAGTATATTATATATAATTTTATAACAATAATATATATTATAATGATAAGAGTGAAAATGTCACACTAAACTTATTTATGGATAAATCTTCAGTAAAAATTCTCAGAAATGCACAGAAAATAGTCTATTTATATAGACTATATATAAATCTTCCTGGTCACAAACACTGCCCCTCAATCACTTACTCACATTACTGTACAAAGACTTTTAAGCACAATATAGTAACTATTGTCTGTCTGTTTGTCTGTCTGTCTCTCTCGCTTTATTGTACAGGGTCTCGGTGCACAGCTCATTCTCCTAGTGATCCTCCTGTTTCAAGCCCCCAGCTCTGGGACTGCAGGCATGTGCCACCACACCCAGACCCCGTGGCCTGGTGAGCGTGCTCGGGGAGGAGACAGCACAACACTGGGTACCAGGGATCGAACCTCGGTCCCTGCACTTGCCTAAGCAGGTGCTTAGTCCGCTGAGCTATCTCACTAGCTCATACGGTAACTATTTAAATGTGGAACACTACTAATAATATAAGCTTAAAACACTGGGGCGGGGAGAGGGAGAAGCATTGCTAGTTGCTGAACTTAGAATAGAACACTCTGGACTTCTTACCCTCAGGTGAACTTCATTTATGTGATACAAAGTAATTCATCAGTGTCCCTCAGTCATTTAAAACTGCTTTTACCTTCTAGTTTGATAACTAGTTTTCGCCCATTCCACAGGTGATCTTGCAAATTTGTAAAGCTATACAAATGAAAGATCCATTAGATAATTTTCTCAAAGAAATAACACACTGGCAGTCGAAGTAAAATTGTCATTTAAAAATTTTAAATTTTTGTTCTTGTTCTCTGATCATTGCATTCAATTCTTTTTTGCAGAACAGCATATATGCAGCCGCTTTGTGCCAAGGACACAAACGAAGCACAGTAATGATTATTTCAGTGAAGGTATAGAAATTTATAATTTAAAAAGTCTATACTATTTTTAAACAGATTTATAGATATATCATTCACATCTTTAACAGAAGAAAAGTAAAATTAATAAAATACAGGTTAGCTTCATTTGTAATTGTACATATCCATTCGTTACCTACAAAACACCATATTTTAGAATATCAGAGTATCTGCAATTAGATAGAAATATTATAGGCAGTCAGATAGGGGCCAGGCCCTGGAGGTGACAAGATAGGAGACAAGGTGACCTTGCAACTTCGAAGAGACAGACACTCCCATATGGGCCACACCTCAAGACCAAGACAGAAGAGGAAACACAACCACATACTTCCCTAGGGATGGGCATCAGGGATTGATATTCTAAATAGGTATCAATTACTTTGAAAGAGTGCTATTGAGTCGCTAGCCCGACCCCCAAAAGGAAGAGATCCTGTCCAGTATTCATGCCTACTCATTTGGTCCTGGACTTAATCAATTTTACCTGAGCAATGGTGCTTGTAGTCTCATTGGGTGACCATAGTTTTGTCCTACCTCATGCCCACCTAAGCGAGTTTCCATGTTCTCCACCACCTTAGATCCATCTCATTGCATGCTTTTACTCTATAAAAGTTTCTGGAAGAGTCATCTTCCTAGGGACTACCCACTCAAGGACCCCCTGCTGTCCTTCTCTCAGACACAAGCTTTCTTTCCCTCAATAAATATATTCTTCTCATGAAAAAAGAATATCAGAGTATCATAGTATGTCCAGATTTCAGTCTCAGCATTTCTGAATTTGTGAACGTGAGATGCTCCTAATGTGAAAAATTCCATACTTGACCTCCTATGATTGGCTGCAGTTAAAATGCAGGTGTGCCGAAACTATCAGATAAACAAATGTTCAGGAGATTATAGAAGGTGTGCACGAAATGTGGATCAATTTTGCATTTGAACTTTACCCTGATGTCAAACAAGTTATGCATATATAAATGCTTCAAAACTTGAAAAGTTCTGGAATCTGCAATGCTTCTGGCCCCAAGCACTTTGGACGGAAACACTCAACCGGCACGAGCCTTGTCATAGAATTATTTCCTTCACTGAATTATTTTAGCACTGCTTTAAGGATAATGACTTTAACATGAAAAAAAATTATAAACAATTAATGTTCAAAATTAATTGCATTTCCTTTATCCAACTATATCTGACCTTAAATGTGGAGGAAAAGGAATAGTAAAATGCAAATATTTAAGATGGTTAACATTTTAAAAACAAAATTTGAAGCAATCAGTTTTACAGGAGTATCAAACAGCATCTCTGTTTCATCCCTAAGTAATGGAGAAGGAAACACTCACTGGAGAACTGAATGGCGAATCCAGATTTACTGATATAAAAATCCGTGTCGAACTGGATGGTCACTATGTTGAGGGTGCTGTGAATTCCTTCAGGGATAAGAGACCCACTGATTTCCTTCAGAAGCATTTCGTTTTCTGGAGGACCATCCCAGACTCTGAGAATATCGTGTGATGCTTCGGTATCAAAAGCAAGAAACTGTAGGCTGGGGGAGAAGTGTATATATCTGATTGTTATAAACAAAGATTTCATTTTCAATAAAGAATAGGACACATGAACTTTTGGGGTAGTATAATTCATTTCTTTCAAATCTGATCAAAAGCACTATTTCCTCTTTTATAAATCACATAAACTTCTTTTATGCATTCTTTTCAGGGTTTCTACATCTGTAGTACTTACAAGAGATATCTGTGGGGGATTTTCAATGTAGCAGGCAGAAAGCAAATTTTTTTTTTCTTTTTTTGTACTTTAGGGAAGGGTCTGCAGGTTGTTCAGGGTCTCACTACTAGATTGGATTCGTAGTGATCTGCCTGTTTACAGCTTCCCAGGAGCTGGGATTACAGGTACGTGCCCCCACACCCAGTCTCAATTGCAGTCTCAGTGCACCTGGGGGTGGGGTGCCACAGCAGGCCTGAGGATTGAAACCCTGGCCTCAATAATCCATTGAGCTTTTGGCCGGCCCTTAGAAAGCAAAATTAATTGCCATATTTTCTTCATTTAATTGATATAACGATCTAAGAGAGTGGTAATATTTTTACTTTTATTTACTAAATAATTTCCCAAAGGCTGAATCATGAATGAACTTAGGTTGATGCGCCAGGACATATTTTGTCATTGTTTCATGTTAAATCTACTCTACATCTGATCGAGGTGACATTAGTATCTGGTCATTTTTTGCCAAGAGGAAAAATTAGCACTTCAATTCTATCAAAATGCTGTAGTTTATGTTCATGTTCACATTTCATATAATGGGGACAGCTTTAAGTTTGGATTAATATTAATAGCAAATATTTATCTTTAATTAAAAATCTCAGCTTAACACCAAATTTAATATTCTTGAGTTTAATAATTCTAATATTCAAACATAGTATTCATGATCTGTAGTAAAGGAAAGCAAGCCGGGGTCCACCCAGGCTGGCTACTGGGAGTTCTGCACACGACACCATGCAGGAGCCAACTGGTGCCACCCAGAGCCAGCCACATACAGGAGGACACCCCTAGAAGCTGTCTGAAAAGTCGTTTATAGTAAGTATCAAGTCTCAAAATTTAAAGTTATTATTATGATCAATAACAGACAGGCTAGTTCATATGCCCAGGAGGATTTCTTTATTCATCCATCTGCAGCCAAAGCCATAGTGATAAACTGGGACTGAGAGGACGTGATAGCCTGGGACACCCGCTTGCGGTGATCCGGAAGGTGATGGAAGGTGACGCTTCTGCACTCTTCAGAGGAAGAGCGACGTGAAGAACTGGGCGCGCCCACCCAAGCCCAGCAGCGAAGGGCACCCATCACAGTTGAAGGGGCCGAGGGCAGGTGCTCAAGCAGTGTGCCCGAGCTCAGGGAAGAAGGGCCACATTATCGAGTCACTTTCTGCTCCTACTCCTTTTGAATGTTAGGACCATTGCCCGTGGTGATAGTGACTTGCATTTTTTTAGTACTGAGGATTGAACCTCAAGACTTTGTACTGAGCTACATAACCAACTCTTATTAATTTTTACTTTGAGACAGTCTCACTAAGTCAAGAATTGAAAAAAAGAAAAAAAAAAACAAAGTTCACAAGGCCTGCTAGATAGCTATGCGGACTAAGCGCCTGCTTAGGAAAGTGCAGAGACCAGGGTTTGATCCCCAGTACCTCATGCCACGCTGGCCCCTTCCCCCAGGTGTGCTGAGCAGGTCACCGAGACCGGGCGTGGTGGTGCATGCCTGTTACCCCAGTGCTGGGGAGGCTGAAACAGGGGGATCATTATGAGTCGGAGCTGTGTAGTGAGACAACAAACAGATAAAAATGTCCACAGAAAGCAGGAAAAATTCTTGAATTCTGTACTCTCTTTTACAAACCAAAATCTTATTGCTGCAGCCCTAATATCAATAATCCAAGCAAATGAATACTTTTTCATATTTCCAAAAATGAGAACTTGGTCTTCCCTAACCGTGGTTCATAGTATTGAAAAATGTTGCTAATAATTGGTGGTGTAGACAGATACGGATTGGGGAAGTCAGATTCTTTTGAAATGGGAAAGCAAAATCTGCTTACCTGACAATGTTTCCTGGGTCTACTTCAATCATCCACATGCAGCGCAGATTATTGTCATATGGAAAGGGGTAACCAGGAGATAAGATTCTCCCTGATGATTCTCCTTTAAAGCGACCTCCACATTCAGCTAGCAGATAAAATAAAAAGTAGTCACATGTTAAAAGCAGTCTTCAGAACAACCTACAAGCTTCGTAAGTGTATGTATTTTTTCATACAAAGGAAAATAAAGATCGGTGCTCCTTCCTGAAAGTAATCATTTGTATAAACATTCTTAGATTAAGCTCTTAATCTAAGAGTTTAGAAGCAAGAATATTTTGTACGATAATAGAAGATCACCTCCAGTTAGATTGCATAAAAGACAATGAAATAAACATAGGTAAGGTATAAAGGAGGATACACTCAAAGCCCCTGAGGTAAGCTTCAAAATATTTAGAGATATATATTTTAAGTAATAATTGTAAAAAGCAAAATAGATGGTAAATGCTCACTGCTAGTGAACTGCAGACTGAATAATTCATCATCTTGTTACCCCACCTCTGAGAAAAACTAATCTTTACTGTGGTCCCTTAGGCATTCTAAATTTCATTGTCCTTTTATTCTCCTTTAAATCACTCCAATCTCTTTCCTTTTTAATCTCCCAAAAGTTAAAGTGGCACTTTTATTAGATTTTTTTTTTTTTTATCTTCAGGTAAGACTGAGTTGGTTTTTATACAATGTTGTCTCTAATTTTTATAAAACTTAGCCAATTAAAAATGTATTTTCACACCATATAATTAGAATTTTATCTTTTGAGAAATTTTCTCTCCCTGTTAATACACTATTTATATCTGAAGTGATTTTATAGTGGTAGGAAAGCAGCCTAGAAAGAACTCTGTATTGGAGAAAAGAGAGAATGGATATTTTAGTGGGTACATTGATCAACAACAATAGCTCCTAGAAATAATGAAGACAGTCTGTAATCCATTATATATTTCAAAAATATCTGTATTATCTTGCAGCCATAAAACAAATAAAGCAATTTTCTTTTTTTCATAAATATTTGATGATATTTCAATAGTTTGATTTATTATTCTTCCAATTATTTCTATCTTTCTTAGGTTGAACAGGTTAAATATAGTTTTTTTGTTTAGGTCTTTTATTGTTAGATCAAAAAATGCCAATAACAGGAGGTTATATCATTTGCAGGAAACCTGGTAATATTAGAGTCTACTGCCTCAGATTTGTAAGTCCCACACATGCAGATCTGTTTCAAACATATTAGATACTACACTGCATGATATTAGTAGGGCTACCATCCCCAGCTTGTTAATCAAATGCTAATCTAAGTGTCTAAGTACGTTGTATATGTGGTAACATCTCTGAGCAGTTTACACTAAGAAAAGGAGAATAAGTATCCTTCAGGGTGCATGTGAGCCTCATCAGATCCACTGAAAGGCCTTTAAGAGAAAAAACTGCTTTCAAGGAAAGGAAGAAATTCTCCTTCCAAATTACAGGAATCAACTCCTGCTTCAATTCCCGACAGACTGGCCTGCCCTGTAGATTTTGGACGTGCCAACTGCTAAAATAAATTGGCAAGGGAATTAATTTGTTAAAGTAAATATATTTCTCTTGAGACAAAGAGAGAGAAACTCTATTAGTTTTATTTCTTTGGAAAACCTTGAAAGACACACACTCAAAAGGCTAAAAGAGTATTATTTTGTATTGAAACATAAATTTAATCTGTAATAACCACCATAGATGATTTTTAAAGAAGATACTTGTATTTCAGATGTTATCCTCACATGTATTTCCTGATTTTTAAGTAAAACCTTTGTTGTGAAGCTACAGCTATAATGCTAATGGAAATTAATCTTCCATGGTTTGATTGGTCACTAATATCAGCATATGTTATTTTGAGAACAAAGTTGAGACCTCTTCCTTAGACTAATTTTAGTCAATTGGAGTTTTGTGTACTGTTTTATATCTTGAATTTAAACATAGGTTTTTCTAGCTCCATATCCCATTTTTTACCAATAATGCCTCCTGACCTCCAGCGAGCCAATGTGTCATACTATAACACTGGCTTTTAAGCCCTTACAGGAACTTATGTTGGCCAGGTAAAAATAAAACGCATGAAAGAAGAATACAGGTCGAATCATTCCAGTTATGTCCTTCAAAAATTATTTTTGTTTGCTCACTATATAACTCAGAAACATAATTAACCTAACAATAGCACAAATAATTGAGAAAAAATGTATTTGACAGAGATAAAAATACAGCCACAATAGACACCTCAGGTCAATGAACAGAAAAGCAGCTGTAACCTTAGGTCAAGTAGTAATGCTATTAATTGTTGTCAGTAAGGAATACAGTCTAAAGCAGAGCTTGGTCTTCTGTCACAGAGCGGACATTTTCTTTTATTTTGTGGCTCCGGCTGCCTGAAGGCCAGGTCTGGTAAGGCGGGTGGAGCTGGGGATCAAACCACGGTATCCTGCGCCTGACTGTGTTTGCATGAGCAGGCGCCTAAACAGCTGAGCTAACCGGCAGGCCCCCCAAAACTAGAGCAGTTTTTTTTGTTTTTGTGTTTGTTTGTTTGTTTTGCTATTTCAGGCTGCCTTAAGGGCAGGTCTGGTGCAGCTTCTGGAGCTGGGAATCGAACCATAGTCTCAAGCGCTTGCCTGCCTTTATCCAAGTGGCGCTTTAAACAACTGAGCTATCCTGCAAAGCCCCCAGTCTTCTGTCATGGAAATCATAGGTATCACTAATCATGTGTCCAGATGTTTAAAAACTGTTTAACTTCATCTTTATTATTATTATCATTAATTTATCTATTTATTTATCTTTTTGCAGTACTGGGGATTGAACTCAGGACCCTGCGCTTGCCAGGCTAGCGCTTATTCCACCGAGCTATCTCCCTAGGCCCTTCATCTTTATTATTAAAAAATATGTGTCTTAAAGTGTACCCTGGTTGAACACATTTGATTTACATGCTTTTTATTTTCTTTGGCCTATTAGTCTGGTTTCAATCTGTATACATTGTAATTAACTTTATAACGTCTCATAGGAGTACCTAAATGAACCTGACGCTGACGATGTAAAAGGGGAGTGGAGGGAAGGAGAAATAAAGAATTCAAATGTGCTAACTCTCCTGCAGGGAATGTAATTATGATGTACTAAAGCATGTAATAATAAAAAGAAAAACAAAATAAAGTTTCTAATTCCCACGAAATCTTGTACAATATTAAGTCACTAAGTTTACCTTAGAATATTTTTAAATGTAAAATGCACTGAGTTGTTGCAAACCTAATTAAAACCATCTGACTTGAGACCAAATAACTTTTCTTGTACATGAAAGCTTTCCAGAAAAAAGTCTTCATGTTTGTTCAACATACTCAGAAAACACCTGATTTCAAGCCATTGTTTTGTAATTTTTAATTTTAAGGAGAGCGTGGCAAATGTTAAAGTTAAATGTTAAAGTTAATTATTTAGTGATGTTCCAATTTTTTTTTCAGAATTTTATTGATAAACAAATAGCAATTAGACAGTTTCAAATCAAA
>NDGM010609172.1:0-17221 GCA_002564305.1 Octomys mimax
TACTAATTGGTTTTGAAACTGTCTCATTGTTATTTGTTTCTCAATAAAATTAATTTTAAAAAATTCAAGATGGCTGAGTTTACTATGTAGTCCAGGCTGGTCTCAAATTCGCAGTGACCCTCCTGCCTCAGCCTCCCAGGTGCTGGGATCACAGGCCTGCGCTGCCACTGTCAATTCCCAGTTAAAAAATAAAAAATAAAACTGCACCCCTTTCCCGGAGGCCAGGAATTCCCTCCATACTCTGTGCACTCTATTAGTCTTCCTTGGCTTGCTTAACTGGCTGTGCACTCAGGGTGAGTGGGCCAACTTCCCTGTGCTTTGACTGTAAACAGGGGTAGGACATCAGCTACCTAAGGCTGATGCAGGGCCAAGCAGCGCGGCGGTGTGGGTGTCTCCCACGCAGCACTTTACAGATTGCATCCCAAGTAAAAGTCCAAGCCCCACCCCAACAGGCGGCTGAAGCCTGTGGTGCTGGGATTGTTTTTCTCTAGATATCTTTTGAAGGCCCTCAGCACCTCTCTCCCCACCCCACCCGCAAGCTGTGCATCTCCCTTTGCCGGTGCTCAAGGGACGTCTTCGGGATTCCTACAAACTTTCCCTAACAGCGGGACTTAGGGGCCGCGGAGACGTTCCACCAGCGCGCTGTGCTTTGCTGTTCGCTAAAGCAGGGCGCGAGCCTGAGCTCGCCCATCCCTCCCCAAAGCCGCTGCGAGGGCAGGCACCACCGTCCCCGTCACTCCACAGGCGAAGCCTGGGTCCCCGTGGGGCAGATTGGGGGACGAGCCTTTGGAGGGAGCCGCACTCTCCAGCCGCGGGCACCAGCCCTGAGCCGAGCCCGCTGGGGAGAGCACAGGCTGGAACTAGGAGGAACTCCAGGGGGACGCCAGCGTTGTGAGTGCAGGGGGAGGAAAGCCCTGGAGTCCAATTCAGCTGCACCTACCAGGGCCCTGGCTTCGCGGAAGGAAGGGGCAAAGGGGTAAAGGCAACAAACGAGGCGCCAAGCCCCTACCCCAGGGGCGCACACCTGTCCTCCGCGTCCTACCGCTCCGCACCCTGCGCGCAGAATCCAGAACCCGAGGTACAACCGTCTGTGGATCCCCAGGCCCCAGCTCTGGGTAGGAATTGCTGCTTTCCCCTTCCGCGACTCTGCCTATCGGATCCTTCCTCCACGCGCACCCGGAATCCCTGCGCGCTGCGGCTGAGCAGAGCTCAGCTTGGGAACGAGGCACGGACGCGGATGCATCCCAGATCGACCAGAGGACAGAGCCGGGCTGGCGACCACACCGCGGTGCCGGGGCTGCGTCCAAGCCCGCATTCCGTGGTGAAGCCCCCAAGGCTGGTCCTGGTGCCTCTCGCACGCACCTGGCTTTGGTCTACCCAGGGGAAGATGCAGCGCACCCAGGCCCTCAGCAGCGGGATTCGGCGGGCCAGAGGCATTTGCAAACCCAAGTACCCCTGTGCGGTGTCCGGCGTCCCCCCTCGTCCAGGGCCTGACATTGATGGCAGGGAGACCAAAGCCTCCGGCGAAGCTGAGGAAGAAGCAGGTTTCTCCACCGCGGGCCGTGGACAGTGGGAAGAAGGCCCGCCGCCAGGTCTTGGGTCACCCGCACCCACCTAGGGAGTCTCGTGAGAGCTCCACCCACGGATGGGGCTCGTAGCTAGCTAGGCTGGGGACTTAGGCTGAGAGCGCCCAGAGGGACCTGGCTGATCCCGCGTGTGCTGTGAATCCCTGCTCGTTCACAACCAGGAAACTGGACTCCCGTTGGATTTTGCGCCTTCATGATCAGGACCCCAAATGCAGGCCCACACTGGCGGTCAAGAGGGAATCAGGAACTGGGCCGGGAGTGCAGGAGCGCGATTAGCGGTAGCCAGCCTCCAGCGTCCGCGCCCACGTGTGCGGCACCTGGGAGCAAGGACTCAACCACAAGACCCGAACCCCGCCACGAAGCCAGTGTTGCGCGGGAGCCCCGGCAGCAAGCAGCGCGCTCTGGAACCTGTGAACTCCATGAACAGACTCAGGCAAGTGCTGGGCCCCACCGAGCACACTGCCCGCTCGTGGCGCCTGCAATTGTCCACACTCCGTTGTGGGTGCCCGGTGCGGAACACCGCGGAGCCGGGCCTGCACTGGGATCACGTGGCGCGGCCGCAGAAGCCCGGGCCCTGACCCCGCGGGGAGAGAGGGGCGGCTCCCGGAGCGGAGGGCGGGGCGGAGGGGCGGGGCGGCGCGGAGGGGCCGCCGGAGCGCGGGATTCCCAGCGGAGCCGTTCGGGACCCCGCCCAGTCTCCGGCCGGCCGGTCGCCGACCTTTCTGTGCCAGCGCCGCGCCCTCCCGGCCCTCCGACCCTCGAGCGACTGCTCCACCCCAGCCCGCGGCCGCACGCTCTCTGCCGTCCGCGATCCCTCCGGAGCCACGCGTCCCGCTGCGAGGCCCTGCGCCCGCGGGCGTCCAGCCGCGTCCTTTCCAGCCCCTCGCCGAGCCACCCCGCGGCCGCGAAGAGAAAAGGTGAGCTCGGCCTGCGGCCACTCAGGCAACACCCTTCCCGCCTTACGCTCCGCGGGTCCCGGCTGGACCGAGGGGTGCTCCCCGAGCCGGGGCACCTGCCGTGCGCTGACGCGGGCGCGGACTCTGGGTGCCCAGGGGCAGTAACCACAACTCCCACCCTCCCTTGCTGCAGGTCAGGACCGCGCTGGGAAGATGTACCAGAGCCTGGCGCTGGCCTCGAGCCCTGGCCAGGCCACCTACGCCGACTCGGGCGCCTTCCTGCACGCCCCGGGTGCCGGCTCCGCGATGTTCGTGCCGCCGTCACGCGTGCCCTCCATGCTTCCCTACCTGCCCGCGTGCGAGCCAGGCCCGCAGCCCCCCGCGCTCGCCGCGCACCCCGGCTGGGCGCCGCCGGCCGCCGCTGACTCCACTACTTTCGGCCCTGGGAGCCCGCACCCGCCGGCCGCACAGCCGCCCGGGACCTCTGCCTTTCCCTTCGCTCACAGCCCTCCCGGGCCCGCGGGACCCGGTAGCGGCGGCGCTGGGGCCCGGGACGGCGGCGCCTACCAGAGCGCGCTGCTGACGCGCGAGCAGTTTTCGGGCGCACTCGGGCGGCCCGTGGGAGCTTCGTACCCCAGCACCTACCCCGCCTACGTGAGCCCAGAGGTGGCCCCTTCTTGGACCGCAGGCCCCTTCGAGGGCAGCGTCCTACATGGCCTGCAGGGCCGCCCTGCCGGACTTGGAGGCTGCAGGGCGACTTTCGGTGAGTTTGGGGCTGCGGGAGAGTGGGCCTGGGCCAGAATGTTGGCCCCCTGGAGTAAACCCGCACCCTGCGAAATGAAATGTGGGTTCTTCTCACAGGCCTTCAGGGCCAGTGTGACCCCAGACCCATGAACCTTGGGAACACGGTGCCCAGGCCTTCGATGAGGAACAGCATCCGAATTCTTTCTAGGGGACAGAACGTACCCATCATTCAGACAAACCCCACCAGAATTCCAGATCGTCTTTCAACGTTTTTTGTGCGGTTTTTTTTTTTTTTTAAGTTTTTCAAAGGATTCTTATAAAGTTAAAAATACTAGATTATTTAAGGAAGTCGCCGCACTCACTTATCTGTTCTAGAATGTGTGCGTTCTAATTTGAGACCTTGTTTCGATCATTGCGGGAGGGTAACTGAGATCATCGGATTCCGGGTTCTGAGTACGCTCGCGACACCGAACGGAACGGCCGGAGGCCCAAGGCCAAACCTCTACTTGAGCCGCGGAGATCCCCGGACCATCTTTCTGGGGCTTCAACGCTGCTCAGAGCGGCCTTTTGGCCCAGGCTCAGCAGCGGGGACCCGGCTCTGGCGCCCAACGCAGCCCGGAGCCTGGCGCCCACCCCCGGCCGAGCCTTGATTGATCCTTGCTTGCCCCACCTCCTCCCGGCGCCCCTGCCGCCTGCGTGTCGCCGCCGGCGCCTGGCCGGGCGTGGGGGGGGCGGGGGTGGACCCGCGAGCCCTCCGCCCCTGAGCCGCCATGGCACTGCTCTGCCTGGCGAGGGAGTACAGGGGACAGCGGTACGACCACAACAAAGCTGACAGGAGGTTGGAGACTTCCTAAATTTTTGTTTGTTCGTTTTCTTGTTTTTTGAGATAGGGTATTACTTGTGTAGTTGAGGCTAGCCTTGAACTCACTGTGTATGTAACCCAGGCTGGTCTCGACCTTGCGGCAGCCCTCCTGCCTCAGCCTCTCTAGTAGAGGGATAGCAGGCATGCACCCACCTTGCCCTAGCCACCATACCCTCCCCAGCTGCTCCTAAGATTTTGAGACTGGTGTGGCTTCCTAGCCCCTGTAGGTTCACCTACTTTGCAGAGGGTCCCGGGAGGGCTGGCAGCACCTCCTGGAGTGAAGGTACTGGCTAGATAGAGCCCTGCCTGCGCCCTTCTCCCTGGGCAGATGGAGGTTACTTTGCTCCCCGCGCAGCTCAGAAATACCCTGCCAAATACCCTGCCGGACCCTGATCTGAGAGGGGCCGCCCCAGGTGTTCGCCCCAAGGCTTGGTTTATTATTCACACTTCTACCTGATGAAAGAGAAGCTAATGGCTTTTATTATGTGCAAATTAAAAACAAAAATGAAGTAACACTAAGCACATAAATGTGTGAATGGAGTAAGTTTAAGTCACAATTAAAGAAGGGTGGAGAAGGAATCGTGGAAGGCTCGTGGAAGGCTGGGCCTCCGGGGCAGGCACAGGCCCTGTCCAGGCTCAGCACTAAGAACTTCCTGTCGTGCAGTATCCGACTTCTTCGAGGAGTTCCCGGGCGAGGGCCGTGAGTGCGTCAACTGTGGTGCCCTGTCCACGCCACTCTGGCGCCGCGACGGGACCGGCCACTACCTGTGCAATGCCTGTGGCCTCTATCACAAGATGAATGGTGTCAACCGTCCCCTGGTGCGGCCCCAGAAGCGCCTGGTGAGTACCGCGGGCTGTGGAGCAGCCAAGGTGGGCAGGGCCCGGGGAGGGAGTGCTTGGCTCTCTGCACTCCCGGCCTGTGGTAACCCCAGGGCTCAGGTGGGGGCGCTAAGCGTGCCAGGGTGTGTGGGCAGCCTGGGCAGCTCCGCTCCCTTCTCCTGGTATTGCAGGAGTAGGCAGGGGTCAGGTGGGAGGCTCCTAATGGTGATACCTGCTCGGTACCCCAGTTCTCTGCTCTCTAGGAATTAGTGCTCCGCTCCCTGCAGAACCCGGCTTTTGGTGGAGCCTGCTTTGGGGGCCTCTGCGCCAGGGGCAGCCTGGCCTACGGGTGGGCCTCCAGGCAACTGGGCAGGGGTGAGGTCCCCAGTGGGAGGCTGTCTGATCTGTGACCCCTGAGGAGCGTTTTCTATGTGCTTCCTGGACTCCAGGAAGCTAGTCTTCTGTGATTCTTCTCAGCTTTGGTGAGCAAGGGTTTTCACTTTGGACTCTTCCGTGTGTGTGTGTGTGTGTGTGTGTGTGTGTGTGTGTGTCAGGACAGGGCCTCTGGTGCCACCAGAAGTTGCACAGGAGTGTAAAGCAGCTCTGTTCTGACCCAGACAGGGACAGATCTCCAAGTTCAAGTTCACAAGTGAGCACTGGGACTGTCAATGTCCTGTGATGAGGGCCGGGCCTAGCAGAGAGTGCCTGTGTCTGCGTGAGCCCTGCGTAGCACCAGCCACCAGCCCGTGTCCCCAGGGAGAGAGGGAGTCCTGTGGACGAGGAGGAGGAGGTCCTGCTCTGACTTCTGAAGCCTGCGCCGATGCTTGGGCCATGGCTCTTTGGGGTGCTCCAGTCTGTGGGGGCCACCACCTGTACTGGGACAGCCCCTCCAGTTCCAGCACACAGGTGGGAAGGAAGTAGGGCTCCTGGGCAGCATGCCTGCCCTCTCCAGGGAGCTGGCCCTGGGCCCCATGATGAGGAAAGTGGGCTACCCAGGTCCTGTGGGACTGTACCCCAGCAGTCACTCACAGCTCCCTGCAGGCCTCAGGCCAGCCCTCCTCTGGCTCTGTCCTCTACCCTCATGCCAGGCCCAGGACCTGGCTGACCTGTCGTCTCTGGGGACAGCAGAATGGACATCCCCACTCTCCTCCCACCAGAAAATTACTTACTTGGGAGCCACCAGCTAAGCACCGAGACACAGTAGCTCAGAGGATGACCCCGGGCTCAGAGAGTCCAAGCAACTTTCCTGGGGCACACAGCTGCAAGCAGCTGGTCCTAGATGGCCCTGACTACCCCTTCCCCAGGCCTTCCAGCCCAGGCTTGGACCCCAACCAAGGTCTGTAGGATGGCATGGACAGCCCCCGGCATCCTGAGACTCGGTCTTCTGACCCGAGCAGTGGGAGCTGAATTGGGCATTGTCCTGTGCATCATCATACCAACGCAGAGAGCTTGGAGAGGCCTGGGCTGGCTCTGGGTCAGTGTGGCCAGTTTCCTGGTCTGGGAGACGTGGGTTATAGCTGTGGGGCTGTCTCCTGGGTAGAGGACCTCTGTTTACCTGCTACAGTCCCCAGGGCCACAGGCCTTGGAGGGTGGGGATGGTGGGGATGCAGTCACTCCTGTGTCCAGGCCCATCCAGACCTGATCATGAGACAGCCGGGAGGTGTTTGCCACGTCAGACCTTCACAGCGCCCACTGCCGCCATCTCCCCAGAAGGCCCTGGGGTTCTCCCCTAACCTCCTCCAGGGTTCTTATTGCATGACTCAGGAGCTCAGCCCGACCACTTGCCCACTGGCTGGTCCTGGCAGAGCCAGGCTCATTGTGGAGGCCCGAAACTGCAAGAGCCCTGAGGCCGGAGCTGGGCCCAGGTGGCTCCCAGCCATAGCAGCTGGGCTGGTCACCTCCACAGACCTCCCCGGCTGTGCCCCATGAGTGTAGCCAGAGCTGATGCCTGCCCCAGAGGGGCTCCCTAGCAAAGCTTAGCCTGACCCTGTGTGAAGGCTGTGGAAGTGTCACCAAGAACACAGGACAGTGGCAAGAAAGACAGCTAGGGCACTGCTCCTCCAGGGCACGACCCTGCATGCTCCCCTGTCTGCGTCCACTTGAACACTAGGTCCTGTTGGGGTGGTGAGGGAAGAGAACAGTTGTGGGGCACCCACTGTGTCCTCAGGTTCCCTGGGCCACACACCTGGGCCTGGCAGCTGAGGTCAGAGCAGGCAGCAGGCCACTGCCCATGGCTGGCCCCCAGAGTAGCCAGTGCCCTGCAGGACTGAGGGACCTTGGCCATGGCCATGGCCTGACCCTCCATGGGTCTCCACCTCCTAGCGCTCGTAGACACTGGCCCCTTGCTGCACAGACCTGCACAGCTCTTGCGGACTCGTTTGCCCGGGCCACAGGGGAACACGCTTCTTACCCAGTTAAGTCCACTGTGCCGGCTCCAGAAACGGACTCGTTGGCCACGGAGGCATTTCGGGCCCCAGGTTGTCCCTACAGCACTGATGCTAGCTGTGCACCCACCCTGTCTTGGGGGCCTTCCCTGGGTGGCTTATTAGAAGTCTGGACCAGGCGCCTGGAGGCTTGGAAGGTCAGCTTCTTTTGAAAAGGAGATGCAGACAGCAGAGGCCTGGCCGTTAGGCAGCATTAGGCAGCATTAGGCAGCATTAGGCAGCCGACTCGGGCCCAGCCTGGTTCCTCAACCAGACAGTGAGGGAGGACAGATGCAAGCTTGGCCCCTCAGCCTGGGCGTGGCAGTGGAGGGACCCTGGCACGGCTGCAGCAAAGCAGCAGAGGGGGTGGCTTCGGAACCTCTGGTGGCTCTGCTGGTGGGGCCTTAGATTCCTCTGTACAGAGGCAAGCTCTGAGCTGATAAGGAAAGGTAAAGAGGAGGCAGTTTGGATTTTTTTGAGATCATTCTCCCTGCCTCCCCATTTTTGTGATTTTATAGAAGTATAACATGAAACAAAAACAGAAGGTAAAACACTATAAAAATACCCAGTGTGGCTTCTAGATTTTTCTCGCCCACGTCGCATGCTCTGCTCACAAGCCACGCAATTTGCCAATTTGCACTTGTCTGTCATTGCTGCCTGTGGCTGGTAGCTGTGTGCTGCGAGGGGACGTTGGTTAAAGTCCCTGAGGGTCCTGCTGGCTTGGAGAGGGCCTTCAGCCAGGGCTCCCTCAGGCTGCAGGGACAGCAGGGGGTGGGGAACTAGTGGGAATGCAGGGCAAGGAGTGAAATACAGGACAGCCAGGTCAGTGTGGCTTGCAGGTACACAGGTATTTGAGTACTTACATCGAGTATCAATGAGAAGGCACAAAATACACGTTGTTTCTGTTTGTTTTTATTTTTTGTCTTTTTGAAACAAGGTGTTGCTATGCAGTTCAGGCTGGCCTTGAGCTCATGTATGGAGCCCAGGCTAGCCTTGAACTTGCAATGACCCTTCTGCCCCAGCCTCCCAAGTGCTGGGATTACAGGTGAGCACCACCACACCCAGCTCGTGTCCTTTCTGCTTAGCCAGGTGTCCCCAGGTTTGAGCTAAGCCGTTGTCCTGCCGGAGGCACCAAGGCCTTCCTACTTTGAGAAGCAGAGGATGATGGGTAGCACCAGGAGGGCAGAGGGGATAGAAGGGAGTGAGGGGCTGGGCAGGCAATCCTGGGCCTACCCTCCAGGGAGATCTGGTTGACTTGGGGACTAGAGCTCCTTCCAGGAGTACCCACCAGCTGCCTCTGCTCCCACGGGAGGGAATCCCACCCCCACCCCAGGAGGCTGTGGAACTGCTGCCCCCTAGGTCCCTCTAGCAGGACAGGAACTCTCCCTGGCCTCCTTCTCTCTTCTTCCTGCTCCTCTTGTCTTGGAGCCTGGACAGAGTCCCCAGTTGTCCAGGCCATTGACAGCTGCCCACAGTGTGGGGATGGGGCAGGGCCACAGTCCCCATGGACTGAGGAGCATGGCTGGTCAGGGGGAGATGGACCGGAGATGGTCGGCAAGGCTGACGCACTCAGCCACTGCCCAGAAAGCACTCTGCAAGGTGCCGACAGGTGCGGAAACTGAGGCTGCCGTGGACATGCACCCTGGTGCCACAAGGCGGGTTCTTTCCACTAGGTTTGTCTGTCCTCATTTTCTGACTCTGTCCTGGGCTAGAGAGCTGGGAAGGACATGGCTTGGGGTGCAAGACCTGGGTCTTGTGGGCTCTGTCCCTTTGTCCTAAGGTGCTGCTGCTCGGCCTGGCTGCTGGCTGCTGAGGGGAAGACAAGTAGGACCCCTGCGGACCACCCCAGAGGCTGCTCACATGGAGCAAAGGGGACAGTTGGGTCAGGAGTTCCACCAGTGGGCAGCCCAGGGCCAGCTGGGGAGCAGGTCTGTGGAAGGTGGCTGGGAGGGGCAGTGCTGGGTGGAAGGGGCAGGTTTGCAGCCGAGGTGCCCAGGGCAGCCTGGCCAGAACGCTAGGCTTTGGGCTACATCCGATGCTGAGGGCAAGACAGGCAGGAGAAGCAGCTGGGGACCCAGAGTGGAGAGCACGCGGTCACCTGCCTGCAAGGCAGTCCCCAAGCAGCTAGCACCACGTGCCCAGTACCTCAGCTCCTACCAGGCCTTGTTAGGCCCCAACTCCCTTGCCCTCAGGACCCTTGACTCAGCCCCAGGGGCTCCAGCTGCTGGAGGTCTAAGAGTCCATCTGCTGGGATCCAGGGCAGGAGGGGACACATTAGGGCCTGTCAACGTTTTCAGAGGCCCAGTCTTGCTCTGACTCCAGGCCTGGGACTCAGTAGCAGGAGATGTGGGCAGGTGAGTCCTGGTACCCTCAGCCTGTGTCCCAGGGCCCTGGGGAGCCGATGTGAGCCAGGTGTGTGCTGGGGCCCAGCATTAGTGAGAGCTGTTCAGAGGGAGCAGCCCCTGAGCCCCACCCTCAGGCCCAGAAGTTTGAGCCAAGACACAGCATGGGTGACTCAGAGAACTCACAAGATGACAGTGAAATTTCTGTGCCAGGCTGTTACCAGCTCTAACCCACGACCAGCCTGTGGTAAGATTACTAGTACCATTTCAGCAGTGGGGAAACTGAGGCCTCGAAGCTGCAGGGAGCTGCCCCAGCTCAAGGGCTGGTGAGCTGAAGCTCTGGGGGGCCACGCCCCCCAGGTCCTGCCAGGCCAGCCCAGGGCAGCACCCACCACCTTGTACCCAACGCTTCAGCCAGACCGCAGGGTCCCAACCCGGCTGCCACTCCCACGCATGGGCCTCACCAGCTTCCTTTTCCCACAGTCCTCGTCCCGCCGTGCCGGGCTCTGCTGCACCAACTGCCACACCACCCACACCACGCTGTGGCGGCGGAACACAGAGGGCGAGCCTGTGTGCAACGCCTGTGGCCTCTACATGAAGCTGCATGGGGTGAGTGCCGCTGGGCCCAGCCTCCAGGCTGGGCTGTGTCCTGCCCTCTGTGCAGACTGGCCCTCCCCCGCCATTCCTCCCTGGGTGGACCCTGACAGCACCACAGGAGGTGGGATGGGCGCCCACCACTGCCACTGCCCCCACAGGCTGGGGAGAAAGTTCCCAGTGGGGGCACAGCTGCCTGGGCCTGGGCGTCCAGCAGGGACCGGCTTTACTGGGCTTCGAGACTGTGCAGGAGGCCCCAGAAGTGAGCGAGGCCGGGGGACCAGCAGCCCACTGCCCTGTCCCCACCAGGTGCCGAGGCCACTGGCAATGAAGAAGGAAAGTATCCAGACTAGGAAGCGGAAACCAAAGAATGTGGCCAAGCCCAAGGGCTCCTCAGGTTCGTGGGAGCTGGGAGGCAACCATGACCCTGTCCCAAGCTGGCCAGCAGGGTGCAGAGAGTGGGGTGGAGACATACACACTCCCCATGTCCTGAGAGAAGCCTCTGTGCCAAGCCAGGGGGAGCCTGGGCCATGGCAGGAGGGCTGGCCTGGTGGCTCCGCCCCTTCTGCAGGTGCCTCCTTGCCCCCAGGATCCACAGCACAGGCCACAGCTTCCCCACCCATTGTCCCCAGCACCGAGAGCTCAGCAGCCACCTTGAAGTCGGAGCCCAGCCTGGCATCCCCCACGTGCGCCAGGCCCAGTGTCGCCTCTCAGGTGAGGAGCACAGTGGGGCAGGGGCCAGCCTGGTTCTGTCCCTTCCCAGGGGCCCTGCCCCTCCTCAGGGCTCCAGAGCTCAACAGCCACTGTGAGCTGTCCCCAAGGGTCTGTCCCCAAGCTGGGCAGGGCACATGGCAGCCCCAACCCTCACAGCCCTGTGTGCCTTCCCAGGACCGTCCCCACTCCATTCCAGGGTTGGGGCCTTGGGACAGATAGCTCTGTCAAGAGGGCCCCGACCGAGGGCCAGGGAGATGGCTCAGTGGGATAAGTGCTTCCCTGGCAAGCTCAAGGGCCTGAGTTCAATCCCTGGTTCCAGAAAGGAAAAAAAAAAAAAAAGAGGGCCCCGACCCCAGCAAGGTCCCTGCCACACCTGCATCTCACCTACTCCTTCCTGCAGGCCTCTGAGCCAGCGGATGACCCCCTGGCTCCCAGCCACTTGGAGTTCAAGTTTGAGCCTGAGGACTTTGCCTTCCCATCCTCTGCCCTGGGCCCCCAGGCTGGCCTCAGTGGGGCCTTGCGCCAGGAGGCCTGGTGTGCCCTGGCCTTGGCCTAGGTCCCCAGGCAGTATGGTGTTGGGGGAGCCCCTCCAGACAACACCCACAGCTCCACACCGTGCCTGCAGGCCTTAGGGCCCTCCTGCCCACAGACACCAGCCCCCTGGACTGAGTCAGGCGGTCACAGTGTCATCAGCGGTGGTGGGAAGGTTCTCCCAGGAGAGAGGAGCCAGCAGAGGGCTCAGCCCCGCCCGACGTCAAGGGACACCCTGCAGCCAAGGCCAGCTTGAATTCCCTCGTCAGCACTCCCGCAGCAGCTGTGCAGGCTGTAGCAGCAGGGAAAGGCTCCCCACCTGATCCTATGAAACCCGCATTCCAAGCCAGCATGGTGCTCAAGAGGCTGAGGCAGGAGGATCGCCATGAGTTCAAGGTCACCCCCGGCTGCATAAGGAGTTCAAAGCCAGCCCGCACTACATAGCAAGACCCTGTCTCAAAAACAAAAACAAACCCCAAACGACAAAAAAAATCCCAGATTCCAAGTGAAACACCTGAGGCCACGCCAGCAGCACTGGGGGACCCTAGGCATGGGGCCTACTGGGGCCTCAAGTCTTCCTCTCCCACATGGAGGGGGGGCACTGTGGTGCACAAGCCTTCTCCTCCTAAGGGCACAGGACTGCCAGGAACAGATGTGTAAGTTGTGCACCATACCAGGACACCACCCAAGGGGGAGCCAGCCACACTGTGTCCTCACCGCCCTGTGGGTTGATTTGGATGGTTTCACAAAGGAGGCAGTAAAGGGCCTTGGTCTGACTGAATCTGTGTATTATGGCCACTGAATGTCGTACAGGGAGGGGCTTGCCTCACATGGAGCTCAGGCTGACCCCTTACTCCCAGTGACCCTCCTGCCTCAGCCTCTTGAGTCCTGGGATCACAGGTGTGTGTCACCATGGCCCACACATGGCCACTTCTTATGGGCAGTGTCACATGTCTGGGGGACCCGTTGGGACATAGGCATTATTGGGGTGGGGGGACAGGGCCTCCTGGCCTGGCCTGGCTGGGAGCCTTCCAGCATGGTTATTAGTGCTGCCACACCAGGGCATGCTGGGAGGTGGAGCCCAGTGATGAGAACCTGATGTTGGGGAGCAGCGGGGAGCAAGGTGCCTGCAGGGCCACGTCTGACCCCCACATCCATCCAATTGCTGCTTTTCTCCTTAAGACCTGACTGTTCCAGGGAAGCCAGGAACCTGGAGGTTTTCACATATGAATTCTTCTCATTCAAAACTTTCTTTAAAACTCCTTGATTTTAAAGTCTTTGAAATATAGCCAATCGGCCATAACCCAGCTGGCCATAGGCCAGCCTGCAGTGGACACTCATTTAAAACTATACCTAAACCGAGAATCGCCCAGAAGCCCAGCCCCTGGAATCTCCAGTCCGGTGCCACATGGGGACCTGAGTTTCTAAGACAAGTGGCCCCAACCACTGGTGCCTCAGGTCCAGCTGGATTTCTGCGTCAGGCAATGACTTCTGGGTCTTCAGTGGGGAATGGACACCTGGCAGAGCAGGACAGCAGGCACCAGTGCTCAGTGTGGCACAGGTAGGCCCTGGGGGCACGGCAAGATGAGTGACAGCATCCCCACTTGGGACCTCCGCGCCTGCCACCTCAGGAAAGTTGCCCAACTGCCCTGCCACCTCTAGGCCCCTGCATCCACAGACCTGGCTCAAGTGAGGACCTAGGCAAGCACCTTGTCTGGTCCACCCTGGTGTTCTTGGTGCCATGCATGGGGGTGCAGCTCCTGAGCCCTAGCGCCAACTGGGAAGATGCCTGGGCCCAGGGGTGGCCCGAGAGACCCCAGGGGTGAGCACCAAGGTGTGGACCCCTGAGCCTCCTGGGGCCTAGCAGGCACAGCAGGTGCTGGGCCCTTTTCCCTGGGCGTGTTGCCACCAGTCCTGGCCTGAGGCCTTGGGACCTGCCCAAGGGTCCCTTCTCAGGTGAGGAAACAGGCACAGAGGTAAGTGGTCTCCTGGCCGAGGGGGCCTGGTGCTGCCCCAGCTCCTGCCTGGCCGCTGATACCCCACACACCTTGGCCCAAGTCTTTAAGAGCAGCCAGGGACAGTGACTCCCCAAGTGTCCTACCACCCAACGAGGCCAGCGCCCCACTACCACCTCCCCAGAGCAGACTGTGGCCCCGCCGGACCTCAGCACCCAGGATGGGTCTGTGAGGCAGCTCCACTTGCCTGATAAGAATACCAGGCCCACATGGCTGCATGAGGGCTGGGCACAGGGTCATAGCACGGTCCCCATTGCTGTGCTAATCCTGGCAGCCCCTTGGGTCAGCCAGGCCCCTCCCTCTAAGCCTGTGTTTCCCCATCTGTGTGGGGGTATGTGATGCACCTGTGCACATGGAGGTCCCTGGAAGGCCCCCGATACACATCTGTGCCAGGCACTGACCCTCTGGCGCAGCTCCCAGCCCTACCACAGCAGTGTATGTGTGCAGGAAGGGTGAGGTCTCCTCAGATGGGAGATGTTGGGCTGGATGGTGAAAGGGCTCGGGGACCAGCCCAGTGCCAAGACCCCATCCGTGAAGAAGGAAGAGTCCTAGCTACAGGCAACAGGCCAAGGCCCCCTCTAGGTGGGCACTGGCCAGGCCAAGGGCCTTAATTTAATATACCCTTGCCATAAGCCGTAAGCCACCAGACAAGATGAGGGCAGCCCAGGCCCCTTATCCGGAGGGGCAGGACAGAACAAAAGGTCACTTTGCTGCCTGTTACGTGGCCAATTTCCCATAACCCTTAGGGCAGGAGAGGTGCTGAGCCTGGATGTCTGTCCCCTTAGCTGGAGGGTGGTCCTGGCCCTGGGGAAGGGAGGAGACCAAGATGAAACCCAGAACTCAGGTTTGTGGTATGCAGAAAACGGGGTCTTGGTTCACCCTGTGCGGTGTCTTGACTCCAAAAGGTTTCCAGGGTGGACCTCCCCTCCTGCCCCCACGCATGTTGGTGCCTGCTGCGGGGTCACACGTATATGGCTGCGCATGAGGGCCACGCCTGGCCCCCTGGCTTCTGTGTGTGCTGGGGATGGACACAGGGCCCGCCCAGGCTTCCTGGAGTGCGATCGAGAAGAAGGGCTGTTGGCTCCTTAGGACGCTGGTTGAGTTCTCTAAGGCACCCATATGCAAAGTGAGGCATGTCTGAGTAAGGAAAATCATGCAGGAAAAGTGACACAACGGCCAGCATCTTGGTAGGCCAGATAGCTCAGGGGACTAAAGCGACTGCTTAGGCAGAGTGCAGCGTGCGGCAATTGAGACAGCGCGATGGTGTGCATCTGTAATCCCAGCACTTGGGAGGCTGAAGACAGAAGGATCACTACAGATCTGATCTGTATAGTGAGACCCTATAGGCCTTGCAGACCCTGTACCAAATACTTAAGGGGGGGGCAGCATCTTATTTGACCAAGTAAGGACATCCTTTAAAAAACCCACTTACTGCCACTATCATCAGATCTGTCACCAGCATCAGTACTGTCACCAAAAACACCGAAACTGATGGGACATCTTAGGAAGGATGTCGAAGTCCCACACCCCCTCACTGCTGGCCTATGTCACAACCACAGACACATCTGAGAGCACTGGTGGCCTCTCTCCAGGGCTCGTGGACAGTGCAGGCAGGACAGGGGCAGCTGACCAGTGGAAAATGGCCAGGACTCCACACAAAGGCAGGCAAGGCTGAGCACTGGCAGGCAACACGCTCTCCTGAAGAGTGACGCTAGCTCTGTGGCCCCAGGTCCCCATGATTCCAGGGACTGTGGCCTGTGGCTGGTGTGTCAGAGCCTGACACAGTGCTTCCTGGGGTGGGCAGCCACTGGCATCTCAGCCCCTTGGAGGCCTGGGCCGTCTCCCCCTGTGGGGCTCAGCTGGCCGGCCATCCAGCAGGTCTCCAGGTTCCTGTTCCACCTTCCTGTAGCTCACGGCTTAGCACCACCGTGGCACCTCCCTATGAGCCAGCCAGGCTGGGCCTCATCCCCACCTGGGCCAAGCCAGGTCCTCAGAGAGCAAATGCAAGCCTCCCCGGGCTCATCACTGATGGAGACAGGGATCCAGAGAACCAAGCCCATTGGGAGATGACGCCCTCCACATCCTGCTCTGGGCTGAACATGGGGGCACTGCACATGGACCCCCTTCTGCAGGTCAGAAAACGAGGCCAGTGATACGCAGCCTGTGGCTGCCCGGCTTCAGGCAGGCAGACCCTGGGGTGCCCGAGCCCCTCATACACAGGCATGTGCTTTAGTGGGGGCTGAACTGGGCCCAAGGGGGAGGCAGCTTCCTACACCCCAATAGGAGGCTGGTCCTCAGCAGCCACTTGGGCCACAGCGGGCAGTGGGTAGCCCCTCCTCACGGTGCCCTGCGCAGCCGCCAAGACGTTGACACGGACGGCTCCAGCTGCTTTATTTACGATCTGATAACGTGCCCTCGCCCCTGGTGGGTGGCGTCTGGCTGCGCTGGGCTGGAGGCCTGGGGGAGGAGGAAGGCGGTGGGGTCCGGGCCAGTCCCAGCCTCCCGCCGGCTGGGCTCCCACCCTGGACGATAACTTCCAGCCTGTCTTGGATTCTGTCCTCTGAGCCAGCAGGCCAGAGGTGACGTCACACACGTGCCCCAGAGACCTGTTTGTTCCCCCTGCTGCCACCCTTGCTCTCCTAGGGGCCCCTCCCCCACGCGCCCCTCACGGGCTCTGCCGCAGCCCAGCCCACACCCTCCCTCGGTGCACAGCCAGACTTTCCATGGTGCGCATCTGGCCTGGTTTTCCTTTACCCTGCGTCTCTGGAGGAGCTCTTGCCCCTGCTTAGGACACCAGAGACAGGACAAAGGGAAAACAGGGCAGAAAGGCATATGGAGGGTGCTTTCGGACCTGTGTGAGGAGGACCCCCGGGACCTCTAGGAGAGGGGCCCCAAGATCTAGGCGCGCACAGCTTCATATCCTGTGTTGGATATCCCAGGACCTCGATGAGATGGGTCCCTAGGGCCTCTGGGAGTTGAGTCTCAGAAACAGAGAGACAGAGACAGACACAGAGACAGACAGGCAGACAGACAGACAAACAGGCAGGCAGGCAGGCAGGCAGGCAGTATGTACCTCTGGCCAGATCCCATTACCAAATGTCAAACTTGCAGAGTGACACTCTAGATCTAACCCATAACATCCTGCCCCACCCCCAAAGGGCTCATGTCCCTCTTATTATGCAAAATGCAATTCGTCCCTCTCTAGAATCACTAAAATCTTAACAGCTCCAGCATTACCGAAAAATCCAAGCACAAAGTCTTCTCTGAGACTTAAGGCAAATTGCTAGCTGGGAGCCCCTATGAAAATCAAAAAGAAAGTCAAACACTTCTAACATACAATGGTGTTAGGGTTTGTGTCTAGTTGTCCCCCCTAAAGCCTCACGCGGCCATGGGGCGGGGACTTCAAGAGTTTGAGATTAACTCATGATCAACTGGGATTATAGGTCTTAGTACAGCTGGATTATGGATATAAGTCCTACACCCAGCCTAGGGCCATGACCTGAATGCAGCTTTAGGGAGACAGACTTCACTAGCCATTGTTGCTGCTCCCTCTCCGTTTTGCTCTCTTGCTCTTTGCCGCTGCCATGAACTGCTGCCCGCTGCCATGTTCCGCTCTGCCTTGGAGCCAGCCAAATATGGACTGAAACCTCCAGTAACTGTGAGCTAAATAAATCTTTTCTTCCTTCATTTTGGGT
>NDGM010609709.1:0-18425 GCA_002564305.1 Octomys mimax
ATATGCAATGTATTAATTATTGAAACTGTCCTACTAACCTGTTTTGAAACTGTCTCATCGCTATTTGTTTCTCAATGAAAGTAATAAAAAATTACACTAATGTTTCTAATCCTGGCAAGTTTTGGGGATCCATAGGATAAACATTAGGGTCAAGACTAGAATTCCCAAGGTTCCTCAGCTTCCAATTAGAAAAACAAGGGACAGATGCAATCTTCCTGTCACTGGCAGAGTGGCAGAGTAGGGCCACGTGAATAATAAGTGAGCGCTCACAGTGGTCTACTCAGGACCTGTCAACAAAACTCCAGGAAGCTCCTCTGTGGGGGCAGCCCCAGAAGGACTGTGGACGGTGCGGGAGACTGCGGAGATGCACACACAGCACAGGCCAGCTGCCTCCGCAGGGCGCCCTCACAGCTTCTCTGTGTTTGGTTCTAGCAATTTTGTAGATCAAACACTTTATAATGTGACAAATTATTCAAATGTTTGGCAAATAATTTACATAAATTACTTCATAAAATTTTACTCCTGTATCAGCTCTGGGAACAATGAGGCTAAGAAAACGCAAGCATTTCAAGAACATGATTGCCGTAGAGATGCCTGCTGATCCTCTAAGCACCTACTACTGCACATTTCTTCGCCGCAGCAGAGACCCACATGTGCGGACACCTGCCCTCCTTGGGGCCTTGAGCACTGCTGCGGAGTATCCCTGGATGGTTAGCTCCTGCCCCACAGCTCGAGTACCCTGATGCCTCCCTCCAGAGGACAAAGAGGCTGCAGGAACTTGATCAGGCAACTTCAGTGACGCTGCCGTGACTGTCAAACACAGTGACTTAAGAACTTCTGCATCACTACATCGAGCGTCTCTTAGCTCTGCCCTATTAAGATTGTTATTGAAAGTGTGCTTCACATTCAACTGATAAGAAAAACTCCTGTCTCCATGAAGCATAGAGACAAAGGGATCCCGCTGGGCCACAGAGCTAATCTTGCTGCTGCAGGCTTCAGGCTCAGCCCAACTCCACGTTGTCCTGAAGGCCATCCCTGCTAGGGCCGTGGCGTAGCTTAGCACATATTTATTTGTTCTTAGTGTTATTCTCAAATTGGTATTTTAAACAGGTTTTCAATCTTAGGGCTACTTTGTTAGTAGCCCTGGGAATACCATACCATTCCATGAACTGGACATCAGTACTATGTATTTTATTTTAAAGAAATAATAACATCATCCATGGTTTGTGTTTTAATTTATTTTATAAGTATAGAACAAATGGTAAGGATATTGTTGTCGTCTTGGGGGCATTGTATGAAGATATGTGATAAAATATCAAGAGTGTTTTTGCATAGTGGATTCAGCTCACCTTATTGATGTAAAAATCTAGAGCAATTTATCCTGGTAGTAATGGCTATGTCTGTTTGTATATTTCAAATGTCGTAAAGCTTAAAATTTCTTTATATTCCCAGAAAATGTGCACATAGCTTAAAATTCCTCTATATTTGTAGAGAATATGCCCACGTGTTTTAAAAAATTGTGGCCCGTATCTGTGGGCCATGCCCTTAAGCCACCTCTCTGTGGGTGCCTGACTGGCACCTCACACATCCGAGACACACATGCCGTGCAGCATTCCCTGCAGCCTCCCTTGCTTGGAGCTCAAACCACAGCTGCTTGCGCGCCCTTCCTCTTTGCCCAGACGACTCTAAGCTGACTGCTGGGAGCCAGAGCCACACAACTCCACCATGCTTTCCACCATGCTCGTGCTTCTCTACCCGCTCCTGGAGTCTGCACATGACCTGGGCACCTCCAGAGCGCATTCCACCAGGTGACACACACTCATTCAGATGACATGCTCCACTCCTGACACCCGCATTCAATCTACCTGGCATCCTGCTCTCCAATAGGACATCTTGGTCCCAGTGTCAGTCCCATTGAATCATTCCAGCAGAGCATCTCAACCCCATTGGCTGTATAGCTCTAGCAGAACACCTCAGTGTGATTGGCTAACTCCAGCAAAGCATCTCAATCCCTTTGGTGGTGTGACTCTAGCAGAACACCTCAATATCACTGGCTAATGCCTCAAAAGTATCTTAATCCCATTGGCTATGTTCTCCCAGGCCAGGAGTGGATTTCAATCTGACTTTCTGGACATATAGATTAATTCAGAAGTGTGCCTGGAGGAACAAGCATGGCTCCTTGAAGAGGTCCTGATGGGTGTGGCAGAGCAGACGGCTCACTCTGCAGGAGATCTTGGCAAGCCACGGGAGGCCCCGAGCAGTCCCTGGTCTTCACTGTAGCAGGCACGCTGGCCTGGAGGGAGCTGGTACGGACCTGCTGGACCTGCTCCAGCAGAGACCGCAGTGGAGCCTCCAGTCAGGCTCAGATGACAGGCTGAGCCCAAGGAGCACAGCAGGAGGTTATCTGCTAGATTCTTGGGAGGAGAGAAAATCAAGAGACACGAAGACAACCCTGGTGTGCGGTGGTTCGGGTGAAAAGAGCTCTGCCAGAAAATCAGACTGAGCAAGAGTCAGCCAGCTTAAAAATTCATGAGCAGAGCGCTGTGTGGCAGGCGGAGCTCTGAGGAAACTCTCGCTCGGCCAGAATACACGCTAGTAATGCTTGAGTCACTCTTTGTTTCCTCAAACTTCAGAGGCAGGCAACTTTACAAACAAGCAAACCCATTTTTAAATTGATTCTTGAGAAATATAATGGATGGCATCCCAGCCTGTATTCAGTAATGTAAAGTACTTCTCGGACTTTCACTTCACAGTCATCCTCGAGTCCAAGGCCAGCCTGAACCACGTGAGCCACATGCTCTGCCCACCCGAACAGACGGACAAAACCAGGATCACTATTGCTAAGGTCCCTGGAAATGAGAGGAGAGAAATGCTTCAGCACAATGCAAACCAGGAGCAAGAAAAATACCATTTGGTGCTTTACCCTTGGAAATTAATAAAGATGTTAATATATTATCCACATGTCCAAAAAAGTTTAAAATGCCAGAATTTCCTCAAATGGGCAATGGATTTTTTTAAAGAAATGAATCATTTCAACTGAAATTCAGTTTCTCTGGAATCTGTTCTCAGATCCTGCCCTCCATTTCCCACATCTCTATTGGTGATTTGTGGTAAATACTTCTTAGCTATTTATAATTGCACTATATACATGTTTATTCTCTCATAAAATGCATGCTTTCAGACTCGCATGAATATTTACAAGCAAGCATCAGTTGTCTGGGTATTCTCTGAAATCTCCTCAGACTTCAGCACTGTGGGGACACTTAACCACCTCTACAATAAGAGGTCTAGATGAAGCCAGGCATGCCGGTGCATGCCTATCATCCCACTGTTCTTGAAGGCTGAGGCAGGAGGATTGCAAATTCAAGCCAGCATGGAATTGGGTTATGTAGGTTTTATTCAGTTGTTTAATTTTATTTAGATGCTTGGCTTGATAGTTGTTTCAACCCTCAGCCCTGCTCCTACCCCAATACCTTGAGAGAATTGCAAGCTTCCTAGCGCTCTCATGATGTGAGAGACACACGTGCTGGCTCCAGATTTCTGCTGCTTAATTCTGGGAAGGGCGCTCTTGCACATGCCTTACGCAGCATGCGTGTGATTTATGAAGGTATGGCCTCTGAGCTTGTGCCTGTGTTGGATATTGCCCACCTGCTTTTCGTGTTGCTACACTGGCTTACACTTCCAACAGCACCTGGAAATGAGCCCCTTTCCTGAGCTCTTGTGCTCCAGTCTCTAGGTTAAGCTGTCACCAAACTGTCCACAATTCAGTGCTGTCTCAGTGGCATCGTGCAGTGTGGCAGGTGTAAGCCACACTGTGTGGCCTCGTTCTTTGTTCCTTGCTAGCTGGGAGTTTTCTTTCCTTCACCACCTTCTGGTCAGTTTCTACATTTGCCACCCACAGGTTATTGATTACATGTTGCAGATACTCCCCAGCCCATCCTCTACCTTCTAATACATCTTTAATTTTAATACTCTCAAACGTCCCCACCTTTCTGTTACTATAAGTGGTTTTGGTTCTAGTGAAAAATATTCTCTCACTTCTCTTAGAGCCTTTTTTGTGGAACAACACACTAACCATATTTTTGTCTGATGGCTTTAAAGGTATATTTTGCAGGTAACATTTTAACTATGTGAACTTAACTTGGGGAGGAACTACTAGTAATAACCCAGAAGCACTGACACCTAAACGCTGGGCTGTGCTGATGCTGGCTGATTTGGACATCATGGACCATGCAGCAACTCTGGTGTTTCTTAGGCTGGAATATGCGCAGCGTTGAAAGGGTCCCACACAGTTTTTAAATTCTATATTCTTTTGTATGAAGTTCAACATTGCTTACATCGAAATAAATTGCTTTGCATTCATTTATTCTAAATTGAATATGTTTTCAGTACTTTACATATTTGAACATCATAAAATAAGATTGTCAATCTTTCCTTATAATTTTGCCAGCTTGGGCTTTGTGCATTTTTTTATTACTTGAAAATGCTATTACCTCCTTATAAGTTTTACTCATATAGTTTTGCTGAATTTATATCTTATTGCTATGTTGCCATAACTTTTATTACACAGCAAAAGATAGCTTTAGAGGCTGACACCTTTGAGAATGTGCATGTGCTCTTTGCATATGAGTCATAATATTTGAATGAAGATGAAGGTCCGGATTTTGCAAGGAGGACTATCAGAATTTAAGGAAAAGTACATGAAAAAGAGTCAGGAAAGGCAAGAAAATGGAAATTCTAGAGATGAAAATATTCTCATGCCTCTGGGTGAATCAAAGCCAGAGAATGTAAACCTTAGAAGGAATCTGCTCCCAGAGGGGTTGCCGACTGCTGAGTCAGGAGCGCAGGCTGCCTGCCGCTCGGGCTGTCCCAGCACTCGTGTGGCGCAAACTTCGAGCAAGTGTATTCCTTTCAATCAAATGAGAATAGAATCTGCTATGAATGGAATAGGTGGTGGGAAAAAATAAAGCAGCTTTTAATTAGGTACTTTCAAAGTGAAAGGAAGACAAAGCACACTGGCAGGAGAAAATCAAATAAATTGTCTTCTCAAATGCAAAGAAAAAGAAAATAAAAAGGAAAAGGAAAGAAAGGAAAAAAAATAGAAACCCACACTCTTCGGAAAGGACTTCTTCTGAGGCCAGCTCTGCCCAGCCAGGCCGAGGCAGGTCATGAGCACGTGACACACAAACATGACAACGGCAACAGCTCATGGACTTAAGTATATTTTCCTCTGTGCTGGAGACCCACCTAAATCCTGTACAGCAAAGTGCAGCAGAGCTGCCCATTTTCATTTGATGAAGGTGACAAGTGCCAGCATCAGGACGCCAGTGTCAGATGCAGTGTGTGGCCTGCTTCCCACCATACTCAGCCCAGCCAGCCCTGACCTACCATCCTTCCTCGTCTTCCTCTGAAACAAGGTCTCTGGCTGTCTGTGACATACCCATTGCCTTAGAACAGAAAGCCCTCCAGCCCCCTGTGTGTGTCTGTGGGTGTCTACGGCTGCTGTATTTTCCCAAGATCACACGACCTTTCTGAATTCCAGAAATCCAGGTGCTCTGGGACACGCAAAACAGTGGGGCGACGTAAAGACACACAGCTTGGCACTGCAAGGCCTCAGTGCATGTCAGAGCCAGCGGTGATTTTAGAGCTGGGCACAGCACCACACATGTCCCTTTGACGGGAAAGAAAAAAGTGCAAAGCACAGGGCTCCAAGGAACCTCTGGGGTGGCTGGCACGGGGTGGTGCCCTGTTGCCCCAGCAATGGGCACCTTTGGGGGGTTCTGCACCTTGCTCAGAGCTCAGGTGTTTGAGTGAGTGAGGGCCCAGTACCGTGAGTGAGGTCCTTGCGTGTACATGGGATTTTGGCCACTGCCCAGAGGGCTCCAGGGAGCCAGGACCCCTCTTGCCATGTGAGAAGTCCCTCCCCTGCCCCAAATCCAGACAAGACAGGGACCTGGCTCTTCTCCCACTGCTGTCTTGGAGTCCCAACACTACCGCTTCACTTCTCCCTCGGGCTCGCACAGGTCTCTGCTTTCTTCTAGCTCCGTGCCTTCCCGCTCTTTCCCCAGGGGAAAGACTGAGGGGCTTCGCCCATATAGATCTCGTACACTCCTCGGACTGTGCCTCCCTCCTGGCAGGGTCCCCTGCACCGAAGGCCTGGAAGGAGTGCCTCCACCCGGCCCAGCTGGCCAAGGTGCAATGATGGGTACCTTTTCTCCTGGCCTTCCCCAGCAATTCGAAACAGCTGGCTTAGTGTCAGTATCAATCAATTGAGAGATTTACAATCTTTTATGTTCCTAATGTTACAGCTGACGATGTGAGGAGAGCAGACAGCTCTACAGTGACCAGACCCCAGCAGGTCTGAGTGCAGGAGGCTGGCCTGCACTTGTGGCTGGACCCTGTCACTGGAGTTACCGTCCTACCCTGGGCTACAGTGCTGTCCCCAGAGCCCAAGTCCTGTCCCCAAAGCGCACAGTCCTATCCACAGACAGAAGTGTGCCCATGCTTTCTCTGATTCTCATGGCTGGGCAGAGCGCTGTACCCTGTGAAGCCTCACTCTCCCCTGTGGAACAATAGCTGCAAAACCTTAGGCCGACCTCTGCAGTTTTCTTGCTACAGCCCTTAGCCACTAGCTTTACGGCAAGCCCTGGCACACTCACAGCTCGACTTCTCACTGCCGCATGCACTGGCCAACACGAGTTGTTCACACATAAGTGCTCCTTTTGTGCATTTTTCTTTTGAAAGCCCTCACAGGTGAAATTAAGCCTTGCAGCCATTAGAGCTGACATTCTTATAAAAATGGAGGCTTCTATCCAGAAATATATTCCCAAGGCATCAGAATATCTTCTGGGGTAATATGTGTGTGTGTGTGTATATATATATATATATATATATATATATATATATATATAATATTTTGCTATGATTTTCTGCAAATTATTTGAAACCCTTTACTGAGTACTTCATATGTACCCAGAATGGTTTGCAGCTCGGAGGGAGGCCTTGGGGCCAGCCTGACTTGAGGCACATGACCTGGTGACAGCTCAGTGGCCACAGCAGTGTTGAGGACTTCAGGAGACAGACAGTTAAAGGTGACAGCCCCAACTCTACCGGATCATTCTGGGTCTTAACAAACAGTGGCGTAAAAGCCTCAGTGTCTAGCACTGCACTCAGCTAAAAGTTCTTACAAAGCCATGCTCTTTCTTCCTGTGTTTAATTCCTCCTCACAAAACACCAGTGCCAAGAGGACCCTGGTATCAATAAGAAAATCCAATTCTACCTCAGAAGACAGATGCAACAATTTAAGAAAGCCGAGTGCTAAATTATGGCACACGATAATAAGAAGCACAGAGTTTCCACAGTAAGCAATACCGAAGAAGGTTAATATGACCACATAGGAAAAGGAGCGCAGCTCCACGACGCACGAGTGGCTCGCGTGGCTTTCTATTCCGCCAACCCGACTCCGATTTTGTCTGCATAGAATGCAGTCCCTTCCGTCCCTTCAGCTCTACAAGCGGCGGCACACCTAGCGCAATCTACATCTTTGCCCTCCACCTGGGTCTCGCCGTGTATGTTGTTTCCAAGACACAACAGGCTCTCCACTTTGCAACCTCCATCGCAGTGTGTCGTGGTGTGCAGCCACATTTGTCGTGGCATGAACGCTTCTAGAGAGGCATGTTCCTCCTCAAGCTAATGCAGACATTTGTTTTATACGTCGTGCTGCTGGCCTTTGCTGATGTGAGTCTGTCCACACTTCTGCACCACGGGCTACACAACCAACTTCCTAAGTCAACATGGTGCGGGGAAGACCCCGGCGTGAAAGTGTCCCTAGGTAGTATAGATGGGGAGCATTGGGTTCTCCCTGGCAGGTTGGGGTGATGTCCCCTAAACCCCACCCACTACTCCCTGCATCCTGAAATCAGCACCGGGCTGCGAGCTTTTCTTCCCAAACTGAATTTCCACACCATCTAGTGGAGGTAGCCAGACACGTACATAAATAACTTATGTACACACCGCCATGCCAAAATAGACATTTAAATACAAGTAAATGCAAGTGGTACATGGCGCCTGTTCTACAGTAATTTATACTGGGGACACAGTCAGAGTGGTCAGGGAAGTAATTACTGATTAAATATAAGCTGTGGACAGCGCTGCTTGGAAGGCAAGTTGCAAACCTCAGACTTGGACGAAGTTATAGCTCTCTGTGCCTATGAATTAAAATAGGCCAGATACAAGTAAATTGAATTTCTCACTTCCTGGTCCCTATGGAAACCATTTTATATGGGCTATAAATTTGCCAAAGCCTGGGATCGCTCTGCACTTACACATCATGCTGTGTCTGCAGGTCCAGGGCAGGCACCCTTCCGGTGCACAAGTGTGTGTGTAGATGCCTAGGGTCATCAGTTGGCCCCAGGGGAATACTTGCACTTGGTGACCGCAGGAGTCCAGATGTAGCCAGTAAGAATCGGCCTCACTCTGCTTTGGGCCCGGGGCATGCGGCCAGCTCCCTTTGCCCAGCCTTCATTAGAGCTGGTCGAGCTGAATACCATGGCCAGGCTCCAGACTGACCTGGGCCTCTAAGTCTTCAAATTTAATATAACCCATATTTTAAGCTGCTTCAGTGTAATTGGCTTTTCTACCCAGATCTATTTAATGGACACACGCTTTCCTAGGACTGCTTCTCTGACGGAATGTATGGAACATTCTTGTTTCAAAGTGTCTCCATGAGCTCATGTTTTTAAGAGGTTGCTGGATTATTTGAAGGTTCCTTTCTAGTAAACAGCAGAACAAATCTCAGCACACAATCACCAGGTGTCTAACCTTTCCTGAGTATGATGTAGCTGCATTTTGAGGAATGTTTCAAGTTATGAATTCCAGATGAATTTTAAAGTGAGATGATTATTCGTATGAATGAGATTGCATTTAAATGTGGAAGTGGATACAGCGCCAAAGCTGTGACAGGACACTCGATGGGAAGGAGGTGACTACTAGGAAATGGCGAGCTGGAGACAAGATTTCTATTGGCCCCAGTCAGGGCTCCGTGCGAACCTGCAAAATTGCTGCTTCATCAAAGTACGCTTCAGTCTGCATTTTGAGGATCTCTTGAAATGGTTTGGGGAATAAGTTTTTGAATTTGGGCATTACATGCTTCTTTAAAGTACTGCAAGAAATACATCTTAAAATCTAAAATAAAACAAGTGTTTCAATAATATTTGTATAAGAATAAAATTAAATATGCTCCAGTTGAGCCCCTAGTATTGTTACAGCTTATTTGCAACCCGGGCATTTGAAATGCTAGTGTGCTTGGTGTAACTATTTCACCCTCACACACTCCCTCCCACACCCCAGTATTTAAAGGCATTTGATTTGCAGCTCATTGTGCTTGGGGTCCCCCTGCCTCAGCTCGGGGAGAGCCACCATGGCCTGGGAGCTTTCGGCCCCATCTCGCCCTCCTGGCACCATCTCCTGGCTCTGCTGATGGCACCTCCTATCTGCCACCCAGTGCTGGGGTCAGCCCCAGACGTGCCTGCACTCCCTCCAACCCCAACCTCCATTCCTCATCCCCAAGAGGCCCACCCGAGGGGCTTCTCCACTTTTCTGCTGAAGCCAGAGATGGACAATTATCGAGTGAGAGAGCAGGAACAGTAATATGAGAAAATCCAGGTTGGGGCGCTATGCTTAACGAAGATGATGTTGGATATTATTAAATCCAAACTTTTTAAACTCAGGTAAGTTTTAGTGAATAGCAAGAGATTTTTTTTTTCTGGTATTGGGGCTTGAACTCAAGACCCTGTGCTTGCCAGGCAGGTGCTTATTCCACTGAGTTATCTCCCCAGCCCCCAAAGATATTAATTTATATTAAATATATGTTAATAACATTAACATATCATTGTGTAACTATTCTTGTAATAGAGATAATTATATGTCTTTCATAGAGATAATTATATGTCTTTTATAGAGATAATTATATTTATAAATTATATTTATATCCTTATAATTATGTTGACTATTTTTATTATATTTAACATTAACTTATACTAAATGTATGCTAGTGCACTATTGTATATCTTTTGTAATAGACAAAATTATATCTTAGATTTATTTACATAACGTTCATGTTGGAAATTTATTTCATTTACATTTAATGTTATTATGATTGATATTATTGAGTATCGGCAACACTGGGGTGTGCGTGTGTGAGCGCTCAGCCCAGGCCTCCCGCTGTCCCCTTGTAGCACGTGGCCTGTGGGCAGCACACCCTTGCTCCCAGACCCTTGCTCCTGGCCGGGGGCTGCTTCTCAGCATACTACATTTAGTTCTCCTGGGCGCTCTGATTTCATAATCCCAAGTCTCCTGGTGTGGAACATGGACATGAGCTCTGAGATGAGTGATGGCCTCTAATCACAGCAGGGTCAGGAAGCGACGTGGACAGAAGCGGCCACCTCCATAGCCCACAGGACGGTGCCACGGCTGTCCCACAGCCTCACACCCTGTGGCCCCACTTGCCAGCATGCATCTGTAAGGTTCCCTCATTCTCCAGAACTTGCCAGGAAGGCAGCCCAAGTGTCCTCCTCGGAGGCACTGACTGGCAGCGTCCATGACCTGGGAGGGCTCACTTTGGGACAAGGTGTACGAAGCAGTCATTTTCCTGGTAGTTTCTCAAAGCAGTGGGCACCCAGGTTTAGCATCAAGTTTGGATTCCTGGATTTTCTAAGACTAAGAAGGATTTTAAATTCTGGCACCAACTCCTGACTAACACAAACCAGTCCTAACTTCAGCTCTCATTTGTAAAATGAGGACTTTAATTCTCATCTTTATTCATGTGGTTGAAAGTGTAAAATAAAGTTACTTGCAAAACGTACTACTGTGGGTTTAATTAGCACTAGGAGTGCCCTGAATGTGCTCTCTGCCCCGGGCATCCTGCTGGACGAGCGAGTGCTGCCTTGCTGACGAAGCCCTGCTGCACCCGGCTCGGCATCTCCACAGAGCAACGCGGCCTTACCAGGGAGCCTCACGCCCACGTGTCTCTGGCTTTTCATCAAGTGACCTTTGATGATGGTGACACCTGCATTAGAATGCTCTGAGGGGCTTCACTCCTGTGCTTGGCATGCGCTACTCACATCTCCCAGCCACACCACAGAGGAAGCCACCCTCACCTGGGGACACACATGGACATGACTGCTGGCTTTCAGCGACAGCATTCCTTCTGTCAGTATTCTGAGAATGTGCATGTCCTGACCGCCTGTCCTGTAACAGCTGTGACTGCAGAGCGCAGGGCAGGTCCTTCCCAGTGGCTCCTCTGAGAACTGGAAACAGTGCTAGCAGTTTATTTTTGGAGTATTAGCAAAATGATGACACTAATTCATTTCACAGAGGGTGCCAGATGGCTCAGTACAGCAGTGGATTTTCACTGCTCTATCTGCTGAGGGCCCCGGTCCACAGGCAGGTCCCACCCTGGAGAGGGCCCTGGTTCCTTCCGAGTGGGGCAAGGCCCTCTCAGAGCCTGTGCCCTTGGGTAGCACCCTAAACAGCACACAGACAGCCACGGGCAGGCTGCCCCCGTCACTTCCCACACTCAAGGGGGAAGAAGGAGAGAAGCCGAGGTGACAATTGCATGATGCATGCAAGCTAATTTTCTCTCCCAAGCTTCATGAAAATTGTATCTCTATAGTCACAACGGCACAGATCTATACCATGTCCTCTGCACAAGGTGGAGGTGGAAAGAAGGGCTCCGACTAGTTGTGTCTCCTCCCATCCCAAGATGTGGAAGGGGGAATTCTTCTGGGATGGATGTCACTGGGCAATGCCTGCTGAGGGGCTATGAGCTCAGAAAAGAAGTGCCGCGAGGAAGCGGCGAGGCTCAGCAGGAAGCAGGCCTGGGCCTGGTGAGTGCGCCTGAGCGTAAGAAGGGCCCTGAGCATTCACAGAGGGCCAGAGCACAGGGAAAGCAGTAGCTGCCTGAAATGTCCGAGCCACCGGGATTTAGCGAGCGTGAGGTCCAAAGGATTCCATCAGCTGCAGCAGAGCACCTGGCCGTTGTGGACACTGTTGCCTTTGCTGTGAGGATTTCTATTGTACACCGAGAAAAAGGGTTCCATAGTGGGGCCACAGAGGAAAGAATGCTTCCCTGAGGAGGAGACGCTCTGCCTTTACAGGCAGCACTATACACCATGGCCATTGGCCACCTCCACTCGCAAGTGAAGTTTTACTAACACACAGCCATGTTCACTGACCTGAGTGCGGTCTTCCAGGGGTGAGCAGTTGTAAGCAGAAGAGCTGCGGTGCCAGGAACATGGACTCTCTGGCCTCTCAAGCAGAAGACATGTGCCATCTTTTTAAAATAGGGAACTCATTCCTAGCCCTTCAGTGCCATGCCTCAGCGTTTGGAAGTTGACTTTTCCTTCACAATAGCTCTACAGGAATGAAATACCTCCCCATGGCATTTTATGGAGTAAGTAAAAACAATGTGTGCTTTTAAGGCAACAAGTGTTGCTGTCGCTGACTTAGTAGACGAGAGGGCAGCTTTTGCTGGGGTTGGCGGCTGCATTCCATGTGGCTGCAGCACTGTGCTGCATGGCGCTGTAGCCCTCAAGTCGCCGCTTCTGTGGAGTGCCCGATAAGTCACAAATGGAGGTGTACCTCACAATGTTTCAGGCACCTGAGTAACAAATGTATGGAGACTAATTGTAAAGAGGAGCTAACACATTCCTTTGACTTTGTGAACTCAAGTAATGCAAATATAAATTTGTCATCACTCCACTCAGGAAAAGATGTAGTGTTCTCAGGATTCACGCATGTAAGGCTTCCTTCCGAAGAGAGGCAAGGAGATACATAAATTTTGATATACTTGTCAGAACTGTGACATATGGGAAGGTTTTGAGCAAGTGTTGAAGTTGTAAAAATTGAAAAACTCCACGCTGAAGCTCATCATGAGGAAAGAAGATGGATGACAGGCCCAAGTTGAAATGGTTCAGCGTCCTCCTCCGCACAGGCCGCATTCTCCCCTCCCACGTGCCGCAGGACTGCAGGAGGAAACCGAGAAGTCCCACACGCCAGCTGTCTGCTCGCCCACCCTCCTGTCCTCCCAAACGTCGCTTTCCATGGTGTTATGCTATTTAGAAATGTGCTTACGGAAAAATATATGCCGGATTAGAGAAACAAACCCAGAGCTTCCAAGATGCAGTGATGTGCCTACTGGGCCTCAGGCCTACAGAGCTGCAGGCTGCTGTCCACTTCGCCTTCATTAATGGTGTCCTGTGCCCCCTTGCTAGAGATAGGAAGAGATATGTGGACATCACACACACACACACACACACACACACACACACACACACACACGAATGTCCAAGATGTCTTTGAGGAACACAGTTAAAATTCACAGGAGCCATTTGCTTCCTGCGAGGGGCGTCCACCCCGCTGATAGCCCTGCATCTTAGCCCACCCGGGGAGGGGTGCTGTCCTCCCTGCTTCTCCTCCACGCTTGGGTACCATCCTGTACGCTCCACTTCGAGTTGTATTACCCAACTAGCACCGGGAAATAAGGCGTTCAAGAAGCAATTATAAAGAAGAGCTGTGTGTCTGAGCATGGAAGGCCTACGGACTCCTGGCTCAGCAAAGCATGCCCTCGTGCTGATCAGTGAGGTCAGCATGTCATCGCACTTCAGCCAAGATCAAGCCAGCAAGTGGCCGTGTCTGGGGTGTGCATCCTACAGAGATCGAGAGTGGACTGGTCACCAACGGAAGTGAGCGGCAGGCTGCCCCTTCCTGTCACAGCTGAAGAAACAGGGAAGAGCAGAAGCTGCAGAACAAAGACGGGGACTTTCTCAGGATAGAACATCCTTTGAAAAATATGATTACAAACAAGGCTGCTTCTGTGATATTCAGTGATACTAATGTTAGGTACCAGGAATATCAGAAATAATAAATTCACGTGTTAAGGGCAAATTCGGAAATGGAAATGAACTCTGAACCTCCCCCAAATGATTTAAGAACTCTGCAGACACAACCAATATTTTCACCTGTTATCAATCAGATATGCATTTGACATTAAATTTACCCGAGGCCGACGGTGAGTCACTGTTATCTCCGTGACAGCGCACAGCTACGCGTTACGTCTTAGTCACCTCTTACGTGCCGCGCCTAGCGCTTGCAAAAGACCCTGTAAAGTGGAGACGATTCTGTCGCGAAAAGCAAAATGAACTGAGCTTAGAGCACTTCTGCTCCAATCTAAATATCTACTGCTAATTTCCAGAGCATCCCAATGCCTTCCCTTGGCATTAGCGTAGACCCGCTTTTCTGTCTCGGCACCCCAGGACGTCATTTCCTCCCCGCTTGCCTTCCTGCACTGCCCACGCATAACTAGGGACAAACGTGCAAACGTGTGCTGTTCCATTTTCCCAACGACTTTTATCCATATTTTCGTTCCTTTTAGACAAAACAAATGGACAAATCAGTAATATACAACAGCAAAATATGTCCCAGGAAGATGAGGTTTGAGAGCCTCAGAAGAGGAACCTCAACAGAGCTGGGAAGGCCCCGCCCGGCACGCCCCTGCAGGGCCCCGGCGCGTGCTCGCGGGAAAGCACAGCCCTGGCGCTGGTGCCTCGGGCCGTCCTGAGCCTGTGCAAGACCGACAGGCCAAGCGTGGAGAAGCGGGACAGGTGACACGGCCCGCCCCAGAAAGCAGGGCAGGGTCCGGAGCACAAGAGGAGGGGGCGTCGGCGTGGGCGCGGAAGGTCACGCGCTCTGTGGCAGAGGGCAGCGCGGCGCCCCGCAGGCCAACGCTGCAGATGGGCCGTGGAAACGCGAGGCTTCCCGTAGCTAGCAGCGCGGAGTCAGCACGCGAGCGCTCCGTCTACATTTTATAAATAAGGGAAGGGAAGAGCGGGTGCTGGGTCGTGGCCACTTTCGCCCCAGTTATGAAGCCAGATTAAGCCCTGCCCTCAGCACCCACGACTGCGTCCACTTGAGAATGTTTCGACTCTGAATTCACCCTACTGCTTCACACTGAAGCCGTCGGCATAGCCAGAGCTTGTGGGCACCCAGACGGAAAATTCCCCAAGCCTCCAATGAGCCACGCTTTCAGAATGAGAAACGTGTGCGCGCGCGCGCGTGTGCGTGTATGCGTGCGTGCACGTGCGTTGGGTGGAGGCTCAGTCTTTCACGCTTGTAAAGATTCATTGTGAATCACAAGTGACTTTTATTTTTCAAACATTATCTCACATTACACAGCATCAACTCTGTTGATACACAGGCTTATAAACTGAGCAACTTATTCATGACCCAAAAGTGTAGCAGAAACAAACTGAACAGAAAGCTAAGCAAATGATGAACGGTTATGAAAGGCAGATTTCAGTTAACACTGAGATAAAGTATACTCATAAACGAAAGCACAACTACACGGGGCATGGGACTCTCCCCTCAGTAAAGATGCAATCCAAACTTCAGTTTTTCACTGAATAATTGCTTTGAAGATGACTTTTCTGTGGAATTAATTTGCCTTTACTACATTCCTTTCAGACAGGGTACTATTTTCTGTGAGAGTAGATTTAGTGAGTATATTCTTCCCCTTATTAAAAACAAAATCTAGCTATACTGTTAATCTTAGAGTTTATTAATCCAACCATTTAAAAAATATACCAAAGGACTTAATTACCCAGTTCAACCTTTCCTTCACTTTCCTGTGGAAAGCCAGAGAGCCATTAAAGAATACTAATGGATGCAGCATTTTCAGACAGTCCTTATGTTCGTGTTAACTATTCAAGTGCCTCAGTGTTTCTCTTGAGCCAACTGAAGGCGCCGCAATGGGTAAATGTCCAGTGCCCTTCCCCGTCTCCCCACAACCTGAACTCTGACTCCTGTCAACTGTCCAGGCCTGACGCGCACCACCACAAGTGTGGGACCAGCCTGATCTACACAGAGCAAGCCCACCTGGGAAGAAAAAAGGAGAGAACAGGAAAGACAGTCGCAGCTCAAGCCTCCCTGCGCTCCGGCAGGCGCTTGCACGAGCGTGTGTGTGCACTGGGCACGCCTGTGCTGGAGGACAGGCGCGTGCTTGCGTCAGCTCACAGCTCTCAAGTGCTCCCCACTGTGATGCGGTCTTGCTGATTTTATTTTCTTCCATACAGTGCAGGCATCGTGCCTGTCCTCTGCTCAGCGTGCTTGCACTGCACTGATTCCTTCCAATAGTTTTAGCCAGTTAAATATTTTCTCATGATGAAGCTGGAAGAAAAGCAAGGCACAGCTATATAAATAACAGGTTACACCAGTGCAAGCGCATGGGCGTGTGTGTGTGTGTGTGTGTGTGTGTGTGTGTGATTGGGATGGACATCAGTTTGTTGTCCATTGACCTCCTACACAGAACTTGTCTTAATGAATTTTCAGTGGTCCTTTGCTGCTGAATCAGAAAATAGCTTTGTAGGGTTTTGAGCAGAATCCTCTCTCAAGGTTAAATGCACATTAATTAAGCTCCCAGAACCAATATATAAAATTAAAATGCCAAATTAATACATTACGGGTGATGGCGACGAGGGTATTTGCACTGACAGTGCTGTGTCATTTGCTACTTTCCACTCTCGGCCTAGTGTGAAGCCAGTGTCTAGCCACATGGGCCCACACTAAGGGTCACGGGACAGAAACACAGCCTGAGCCGAGCTGCTGCACCTGATGAAATGTCCTGGGTGGCCGGGATTGCCTTGCCAAGAAGAGCTGTCTGACGTCTTTGGCCCATGTGGACCCTAGCTCCCTTGCTGAATTCTAAGCCTATGAGCCCAGGAGGACACAGGTCCATGGCAAATGGGACACATAGCCCAGCAGCTTCATAGAAATGCAAAGCTTTCAGGACTCTCAGGTGAGGAAAGTCGGAGGGAAGGAGACAGAGGCCTCCCCAGGGCCAGCAGTGTGGGCTCTGGAAGCAGAGGGGTGGGCAGGGCAGCCTCCATGGCTGAAGACCACATATGGGCTGAGCAGCGAGGGCAGGATACTGCCCTGCAGTGGGTGCCACCTCTCACCACCTCTGGTGTGGCCCAAGCTATTTTTGTCTTTTTTCCTTCACCAGATCTGCCATTGTCCAGCTACCAGGGCACGTGGCCTGATCGACAGAATGCTCCCGCGGGGGGACTGCTGCAGGTCTGTCCACGGACTATCTTGAAGATGGTAGTCCTGGTGTGCCTGGTGACAAGGGACTTTGCAAAAGGAATGCAGAAGCTTATGGCTTCTGGTGGCAAAAGTGAAGGCCAACCACGCTGTGTCAGTAGAAGCCCAGCACCCTTGCTGAGGGAGAATTGTCCTACACAGCCTCAGCTGTCTGAGCCTCATGAGGACAGTGGCCTCAGTAGCCCCACATCTGCTCTGCAGTTGTGCAAGCCCAGGCCAGGAGGAAATGCAGGCTTTGAGCTCCAGCGCTGGCCCGTAGCTGCACTACCCCCACCTGCGCCCTCCTCCTGCGAGGCAGGTCCTCCCTGTGCCCTGGAACTGGGCCTGAGTTAGGGAAATCAGTTCAAGAGAAACAGAAATCGGCTCTGACGTTCTAAAAGGCTCTGAGCTTGAAGGGTAATAATCTAGCAGCTCTTTCTAAATCCAGACCATGAATGTGAAAGGAAGGAAACTGCCTAAGGAATGTGTCAGAAGCAAATGCCAGGCATGCAGCCAGCAAAGGGCACGCACACAAGCCCACCTGGCCTGGAGGCAGCTACACAGGGAGACCTAAGATGAAATGGGCCTGCTGCAGTCGAGCCACTGTCCTCTGGTGCAGGTTCAAGAGTCTACGAAAATGTAGCTCATTTTGTTCTGAAAAGGAAATACAGCACACCTAATAAATAAGTGGATATTAGCTCATTCGTAGATTGCCAGTGTTTTCATTTCCTGGCTTATATTAAGAGGATTAAATTTGAGAAAGCATCTGCCTGTCCACACTGTGGTTTGTCTTTAAGTTGCTCCAGTGTTTTCAAATAAACGTCTGTGTAATAACGCACCTTAACAGAGAGAAGTTCAGACTCAAAGCTGTCCATTTTAACATTCGTTAAGAGTTTTCCTGAAGGTTTTGAGTCATTTTGCAGAATCAGGGTAGAACTGGTATAGATTTTCAACATTTTTCTTGTGGACTGATGCATAATAATTGATACATAACAATTGTATAAATTATAGAAATCATGTGAATTTTCAAAAAGAAAAAATACAGGTAACAGGTTCACACAGAGATATCATCTACCACCTGTTAGTCCATCTACCCGTCCATATCCATCCATCCACCCACCCACCCATCCATCTCCATCCATCCATCCCCATCCACCCACCCATCCATCCATCCATCCATCCATCCATCTCTATCCATCCATCTCCATCCACCCTCCATCCATCCATTCACCCATCCATCCATCCTTCCATCCATCCATCCATCCATCCATCCATCTCCATCCATCCACCCA